>JAQQSZ010005700.1:0-13805 GCA_028646595.1 Phalanger gymnotis | reverse complement strand
TATGTATGTACGTATAGACAAAGGGCACCTTAACTCACAAACACTTAGGCTAGCAATCCACCAAATATTAGGAAAGGCTTTATTAAACCTAAAAAAAAAAACAATAAAATTCTACAAATACACACACAAACTCAAAAGCAGGCAAGATAAATCTCCCTCCTGACTTTTCATCATGCTCCAGGAAGTTCATTTGGGAGTCTCATTACCCTCTAAGATCCTATCATCTTTGGTAGTCTGCCTCATCACCATCTTCTGCCCCTCATTCGAATGTGTAGCCTTGAACTCCAAACCTCAATGTAGGGGAGGAACTCACCTCAGAACATCTCATTTCTTACCTGGTTATACTGCTTTGGGAGTTCTCTGCCTTTTCCATCATGTCTCTGTAAGGTTAAGCAGGGTGAGACATTTTTACTGTTTTCTCTTTTGGAGCACTTAGGTAATCAAGTGCCTTTGATGAGTCTGGCCTTTGTTTCTTTGATTAAATTGGGATCCTTTGATGACCTGCTTACCTCAAGGGACAGCATAGTCTACATGGGTTTGAGTAGCATGGCTGTGATGCTCTTTGACCCTGAACAGGGTATATAAACTCAGAGGTTAGCTTTTTGTTTGGGGCTCTCACTCACTGGAAGAGCATTGATGTGGAGATTCTGGGTAGCTGCTGGAGCCCTCCAGCTTTGAAGGAAACCCAGATGTTCGTGCTTCTCTTTTTCATAACTATGTGTGTGATGTCTTGATCAGACAAAGCCTGTCTATTTAATTGTGTTATTTGATATGCTGATATTTTCTGTTTATAATTTCCGTTTGCATTTGCTCTGAAGTTCAGGGTGCTAGCTTTTCCACCTGAACTAAGTGAATGATATATGTATGTTTGATTAGTGAGATTGTTAACCCCTTAAAGTTTCTTTCCTTAGAAAAGCAGATCAAAGAACCTGTGCTGGCAGCTCTTGTTGCTGGTCTTGTTGGGTCTTACATCCCTTCAGCAGTTGCTAGCAACATTGTTGTTACAGTCTCCACATTAGGTTCTTTCTCTGGCCACTTCCCTTTATACTCCTTCCATTACTCTCCCTTTTTTAGTATCCTTTTGTGTATTGCCTTCACCCATTAGATTTTAAGTTCCCTGAGGGCAAGTGCTATCATTTTTTGTTCTTATCTGTATCCACTGTGCTTAGCACAGTGTCTGGCCTACTGCAGGTGCTTAAAAGTTTTTTTACTGATTATCATTGATTTTTAATGAACTCTAATAAACATTTTCTCCAGAGAAATAAAACTATACTAGGTTTGATGTTACTATCTTAGGCAAAGCATTCAGATTAATATGTAGTTGAACTCTCTCTCTGAACCTTCAGTCTATATCTCTTACAATACCAGTAGAAGGAAAAGTCTAGATTTGCTTCTCTTTAGCATGACTCTTTCATCTTCCCAGCTTCAATACTCATTTATCACAGGAACTTTTCCACCTGGTTCAGATTTATACTTATTTGAAAACAACTCCATTTGTTCTAAAAAGCTCAATTGAGTGATTCATCTGTCAATTTACCAGTGCTAATGGCTTTCATTCCTCCAAATTCCTGGCTTGACCTAGGGATAATTCCCTGTTGCTATATACTGTCTCTATCGTAATCTCTGGGATCAAATGGTTTTCTGTAGAGCATGGTTCCTGGGAAAAAGCACATGGTTCTACAAGCCTTCCTTCAGGGAAACAACTATATTTGGATAAATCTTCTCTCTATCTAGCCTCAAACGTGTTATTCCCTTTTTTTCGAATATTTGCCCTTCCTCTTGAATGCTAAGTCCAAGGAAAGATCAAAACACATGTCAAAACAATGTCAAAATGCCTACATGCAAAGACTCAAAGTGGAATATGAATTGGTCTCAAGCCCAGAGAATCTCATTGGAAGAGTTCAAAAAGGATTTTAAAAGTAAAATAAGAGAGGTAGAAGAGAAATCGGGAAAATAAATGAGCATTATACAAGAGAGTCAACAGTTTGGAAAAGGAGGGATGAAAATTTAAGAAAACAATTCGTTAAAAAATACAATTAGGGAAATGAAAAATAAAATCCACTAAAGAAAACAACTCTTTAAACTGTAGAATTGTTCAAAAGGAAAAGGAAGAACAAAAGCTAAATGAAGAAAATAATTCCTTAAAAATTAGAATTGGACAAGTGGAAGCCAATAACTCAATGAGACAACAAGAATCAGTCCAACAAAATGAAAAGAATAAGTAAGTAATGAGAAAACAAAACTATTATTCTTTGTGAGTCTTCATGTGAAGACAAACCCAGGAGTCATATGAATACAACTATAAAGCATTTTCCACACAAATAAAATCAGATCTAAACAATTGGAATAATATCAATTGCTCTATGTAGTAGCTAATATAACAAAAATAGCAATTCTACCTAAATTAATTATTCAGCGTCATACCAATCAAACTATCAAAAATATTTTGTAGAGCTAGAAAATACAATAATAAGATTCATCCTGAAGAATAAAAGGTCAAGAACATCAAAGGAATTAATGAAAAATAATGAAAAGGAAAGTGGCCTAGCCGTATCCGATCTAAAAGTATATTGTGAAACAGCAATCATCAAAACTACTTGGTATTGGCTAAGAAATAAAGTGGTAGATAAGTGAAATAGGTTAAGTACACAAGACATGGTAGCCAATGACTATAGCAGTATACTGGTTGATAAACCCAAAGATTCTAGCTTCTAGGAATCTTACACTGTATAATAATGTCAAAGTGGGTCCATGATTTAGATATAAAGGTTGATGCCACAAGCAAATTAGGAGAGCAGTTTGTCTGTCTATGGAGAAGGGAAGACTTTGTGATTAAATGAGACAGAGAACCTTATGAAATGCAAAATGGATAATTTGGATTACATTAAATTAAAAAAGGTTTTGCACAAACAAAATGAATGCAGCCAAGATTAGAAGGGAAGCAGAAAGCTGGGAACTAAGTTTTACAACCAGCCTTTCTGATCAAGGCCTCATTTCTAAAATATATAAAGAACTAAGTCAAATTTATAAGAATACATGTCGAACTGTAATTGATAAATGGTCAAAGGATATGAAAATTGGAACAATGATGCATGGTTGGCAAAGTTGTGAACTGATCCAACCATTGTGGAGAGCAATTTGGAGCTATGCCCAAAGGGCTATGAAACTTTTTAATACCTTCTGATTCAGTAATACCACTACCAACTCTTCATTCCAAAGTGATCATAAAAATATTTATAGCAGCAATTTTTGTGGTGGCAAAGAAATAGAAATTGAGGGGCTGCCCATCAATTTTGGAATAGCTGAACAATTTGTGCTATATGAATGTAATGGAATACTATTGTGCTATTACCAATGATGAACAGACAGATTTCTGAAAAATATGGAAAGATTTGCATGAACTGATGCTGAATGAAGTGTACATAACCAGGAGAATATTGCACATAGTAACAGCAACATTGTGCAATGATCAACTATGGTCAGCTTAGCTCTTCTCAGCAATACAATGATCTACAACAATTCCAGAAGACTCAGAATGGAAAGTGCTATCCACATCCAGAAAAAAGAACTATGAAGTCTGAATGCAAATAGAAGCACATACTAGTTTTGCTTTTTTTGTTTGTTTCTTGTGGTTTTTCCCTTTTGTTCGGATTCTTCTTTCACAACATGCCTAATGTGGAAATATGTTTTACATGATTGTATGTGTGTAACTAAGAAAATTCAGTTTTAAAAAGACTAATATTGCCAACATTGGAAAAAGTGTTTTTGCATTTTATGTACAATCACTATACATTGCCTTATTAATCTGGAGTAAACTAGAACACAAAGTACTATTTTCTTTTTGGTCCTGAGGCTAACAATTGCATTAAGAAATTCAACATAACTTAATACTTCTGGCAAACAAATGCATTTTCTTTCCTCAACTTGAAAATATGTCTTTTCTTTTATATATTAATGAAATTCACTTAAGGCATTGTATTCAGAAACTTAGCTTGCAACATATATGAATACGAACATTACAAAGCAACCTCATGCCAGTGAAATTAATTTCAGTTCATATTCTTAGAAATAAAAGAGTTCTACCATGCTGACAGTTTCAAAAATCAAAATATATCATAAATGGGCAAAAGATAAGCATGTTTCACGTGTTTCATGTATCCCTTGACCCTTTGGCCTCCTGATATTTATTTTCAAATTGTTGATCATCAAATGAGTTTAATCCTCCTCTCTCTTATTTTTGTTAACAAATCCTGGAATATGATTTAACCCTTCATATATAAAATTATTTGATTCTGCAACAGTCAATCTACTGAATGTTGTAGGAAAGAGCCTTGTAACTAACCTGTATTCATTCACTACAAAATTAATTTACATTGAGCTGATTTGAGTCTTCACAGCTCCTTGGCAATTCTTTATTGTTTTCCATATATTTAGATATTAGGTTTTATATCTTTGGTAAGTATGGAGAAATCCATTAATCATTCTTATCCTTACTTTCTTCATGTGTAAAAAAGTTAGAATCAGAGTCAACTATCATTTAAGACCAGGCACTGTGCTGAGAGCTAGAGATAAAAACAAAAATTAAAAGCAAAACAAAATGAACAACCAAAAAAAAAAAACCCACAAGATAGCCTCTGTTCTCAAAGAGCTTGCAGTCTAATAGGGTAAGACAACATATAGAAAGAAGCTGAAGATCTGGGGAAAAGGTTACTGATTGTTGAAAGGAGTGGGGCAGATGGGAGGGAGATGATCTGAGGAGAAAGGAGTTTCAGAGTTCATTTCATCATGCACAGTGATGGATTTCTGGAAATCATCAACTCCAGAAGAGTAGCCAAGTGGGAATAAGATGGATTCTTGAAGAGCTCTTCTCGGATGGTGGAGGATCAGGGAGGAAGTCTTCAAAATTTACCCCCTACCCACTCCAATAAGAGGTAGAGAGGAGCCCCAGGTGCAGGGGGTGCTCAGAATTAAATTTTGGAGTTCCTTTAATCTTGCAGAATGGTAAATTTCTGGAGATCATGAAGTCCAGAATGAAAAAAAAAAATCAGATTGGACTAGATAACCTGTAAGGTTCCTTCAAACTCCAGAACTATGATGCTATGATACTATCAACATTTAAGGAAAGGAGTTGACAAAGCCTTTCATTCCACTTTTTGTGCATAAGATAAAGCTGCATAGGTTTGCAAATCATACAATTAAATGGAATGAGGACTGGTGGAATGCATGGACCCTGAAAGGAGCATTTTTAAGGTTGACAATTATTAGTTTAATTTAATAGACCTTATTTTAGCACTTACTATTACCTGCCAGAAATAGATAGTACAAAGACAGATGAAAAATAGCCATGTAATCAATGATTTTACATTATGTGATGGGAAAAATGGAAGGAGAAAAGATACAATATGTATACAGATAAATATAGTCCAAGGTATGGATTGATGGGGCCATGGAAAATTTCCAGGCAAAGCAGTTTAGGAATATGTGACAAGAGATAGAACATTCAAAGCCAAGGATATGGAGAAAAGCTACCAAAAAGAGGGAGCAACTAACATAAAACTTAAAGAAAGAAGATATTTATGAATGCTAGAGATAAGAAGGGACTATATCATAGGTACTGCAGCCTTTGACAATTCACAGTGCAGGGGATGGCAAGTTGGGTTCAAGAAAGAGCTCAGCCAACAAGTTGACTAGAACTTGGGGCATGTGAATCGGAGCAATGAGAAAAAATGCTGGAAAGAGGTATTGACACCAGAATGTGAAGAGTATGAAATAAAATGCAAGACTGACCAGTTTCTATTTTCATCCAAGATAAAGTTAAGTCAGTAAAGGTCCTAAAGAAAAATTGAGGCTTTTTTTAAATAGTATGTTATCTTGTTCAGCCCTGTGCCTTAGGAAGATTATTTTATTAATTGAGTGAAGATGTTTGAGAGGGAAAAGGAACCGGATACAGAGAGACCAATTAGGAGAACATTATAATATTTGAGAAATGATGAGGGCTTGAACTAGATAATGGCCCCATGAATAGAGAGAGGAGTAGCTTTTATGGGTATACAATTTTTAGAACTTGGGAACTAAATAAGTTGGATGTTGAAAGAGAGAGAAAACACAAAGTTGATTCAAATTTGAACCAATATTACTAGAAATCTGGTAGTCTCCTCAGCAGAATTTTAGAATTTTTGGCTTTTTTTGGAATGAATACTTTAGTGGGGAAAGATGGTATGTATTTTTTTGAAAGTACTGAGTTTGAAATTATGGTGTGACATATACATAGAGAAATCCTATAGATGTTTTTAAATAAGAAACTGAAAATTACACAGAGAGATTTAGAATGGATAATCTACATACAGATGACAATTTGATCCATGAGAATGCGTGCAATCATCAAACAAGAGCTAGAGGTGGGGAACCTGTGGCCTTGAGGCCACATATGGCCTTTTGGGTCCTTGAATGGGACCTTTTGACCAAGTTAAGTTTTACAGAGCAAATCCTTTTATCAAGGAGATTTGTTCTGTGAACTTTGAATTCAATCAAAGGGCTACAGTTGAGGACCTAGAAAGTCACATGTAGCCTTGAAGCCACAGATTCTACACCCCTGGCTATTCTAACATAAGAGTTCTTAACTTTTTTGCATGACTTTTTTGGTAGTCTGGTAAAATAAAGGGACTTCTAAGAATAATAGGTAAATACACAAAATGACATGCACAGAATTAAAATTATAACCCATTATATTCAAATATGATTATCAAAATATTTCAAAAGTTCATGGATCCCAGGTTAGGAAATTTGGTTTAGAGAGGGAAGAGAAGGAAGTTAAGGATAAAGTCTTTGAGGGTATCCATGACTAACATGTGGAAAATGGATGATGTAGCAAAGGATGAAAAAATGCAATGACAGGTAAGAGAAGAACCAAAAGATCTAATTAACCATAAGATCTAACCAAAGGTCTAACGGAAGCCAATGGAGAAGAATCTAGGACTTATGAGTGGTCAACCGTGGCAAAGACAATAGAATGTTGGCTATAGATTCATAATTCCAGTAATAGTGGCCTCTCTCTCTCTAGATGACAAACAGTAGGTATTACTGTTCATAATCATCCCAGGCTTCAGTTATTTTTTTTTAATTATGATATCCTATCTCTCTTATTTTGATATTACTGGTCAAAGTAGGATGTTCTGGAGCTGGTCCTTTTACACCCTGTTAATAACCACATCAGGACGATGACATACAGCCTAATAATTATTTGTATAGATTCTTTTTCATCATTTCTATCACATAGGAATGACTAATTTCAAATTTAATTTTCTCAAATGCAGTCCAAATAATTACTTTAAAATACACGTACAGAATTCTCCAAACTGATAATTAGCATGCCTAACTTTCTTCAACTAAATGTATAAATTTATACCCACATTTAATTTTTTACTATAAGGAATATGTTTATTCTCTAATGTAATATGTATTAAGGTGATAGGAAAACATAAAGGGTGAAGAAGGTGTTCATCTTTTTGACAACATTCAATTTATCTTCTCACATATGGTATGATATATACCAGTGGGAAAAGATTAGCATTAAGATAAAATGATTTTTTAAAAAAATTGCATATATTTCCCAGGTTTATACTAATATATTATTTTTCCCAGAGGGAGTAAAATGTAATATTTAAACTTTGTAAGAAGTGGCTTTTAGCTTAAGATAATAGTCACATTCTTTCCCTGATGTTAAACACTCAAACATCCCTCCTTAATTTTACTTTTATAGTTGAATATAAATACCTTTCTGGTGACTTTTGTCTGTTTTGATGATTAGAATTTTTTCTCATATAATTAATGGGACAGTAGCAAATTTTTTGGTAGCAAAGACTAGAGATGATAGATTTTCATGAATTGGGGTTTGGTAAATAATGAGAAATTATATATATATGTATATATATGTGTGTGTGTGTGCATACACATATATTTACATATACATGCATATGTGTGTATATGTGTATATATACTTATTACGTGTGTGTTAGGAGTTCAGAGTAGCATGGAAGGATATATGCACTGATAAGAATAAAGTAAGCAGAATCAGGAAAACTGACAAAAACAATAATAACAATAACAAAAAATGAATATTCAGTAATTATAATGTATCTGTCCCCAGGAAGAGAGGTGAAGAGGAAAAAATATATTTGTTTCCCAATATGCCGCTGTGGGGAAACTGTGGAGGTGGACCATCTCACAAACTGTCGGATATGTTGGTTAGTTTTCCCAGAATTATTTTTCTCCTTTCTCTTCTTTTATTCTTTATTAAAAAGGATGGATTGTTGGGTAAGAGGGTGAAGAAATAATCAGAAAGAAAGAGGATGTGTGGTTTATATCTTCTCTCTTATTGGCAGAGCTCCAGGATCTGAGAATGGGCATTTGATGCAATATTAGCTTCCAGTGGAAGAGAAGTGATAAGGGAAAGTCATTAAGAAAAGATAGGTCAACTATATTACTGGTACTCTAGCTCATGTGCGTAATACATCTAAAGCTTGTGAGCCTGAATTTCAAACTCTGTAAGATGGGTATAACATAAACATGCCTCATTTGGTTTTGAGAAATGCTTTTGTAAAGTGCCATATAGGTGTAATATATTGATAATCTATGCAAACTCCAATGGGTCCATTTTTATAAAGTTTTCTTTTAAGTAGTTATGATCTTGCCTTCTCAGATATGTGTATATACATAAATATACACATACACATACACACGTATATACATACACATGTAAATGTGTGTGATATGTATATGTAAATTTATATATACATACACATATGTGCATATACCTGTATATAAGTATGTGTATGTATATGTATTCAATATTATAAATATCAACCAACACTTTGCTATTTTCTAATAAGTTGAAATTAAAAAATAATGATGCATAACTCTCATACCCATCCTCAATCAAAAGAAGAAATCATGAGTGGATTAATGAGGCACCTTTCTATTGCTAAGAGGGTTACACATTCTGGATTCAAAGCTAATTAGTCCATAACAAAAAGTTAACCATTCTCCCTTTTGCAGCTCGTTTCTTCATTCCCTTCTCCCAACAACATGGTGCATGGACACAGACCTTAGAATATGGGTATATTTTATCATTCTACTTTCAGGAGTTATTGAGGGGAAAGCTATAGAGACTACAAGAGGGAAAAAAGTGATTAGATTGTAAGTAATGGCAAGAACACAAGAATATACAGACTTTTCCCTTCTCCAACCTGGAACTCTTTCTTTAGTTTTCTTTATTGATGATGTAGGGCTATACTATCTGTTCAAGAAGGACTAGCACTTCTAGGGCTGCTTATCCACCTTTGGTGCCCACTTGTCACCCAACTCTCACCTTTGGCTCCAAGAAGCATCTCTGCATGATGAAAAACCACAAGTAAAAACAACCTTCTCAGCAGGCAGGATAACCTATAGGCCTCAAACCCATGGTGAGTTAAGGGGATGTCTACCCCAAGCATGTAAAGACTTAATGTAGAGGAATGGGCAGATGACAACAATTTATTCCAGGGCCCATGAAGGCTGTTGAAGCAAGTACTGGGGAGTGCTTAGAAATTGGTTAGATATTGAAGACTAGTCATTCTACTGCATCCTCCGCCATTGCCAGCTGTCTTGACTTCTGTCCTGCCACAGGAATTTGATGATTCTAAAAGAGAGAGTGAAGCTGATGACCCCACTTAAATCCAATTCACCTTCAAGTCAAGATATTACCCTGTAATTTCATTGGTCTCATTTGAAAGTGAAGAATGAACAACAATGACCTTACTAGTATATCAAAGTATTAAGTATCAATTTCTTTTCTCTTTTCTTTTTACTTGGTCAGGAGATAAAAAAAAAAAAAAACAAACTATGAAGAATGTCTGATGCATCAAAGGAGATTCAAATGAAGGCAGCCTGAATTTATATCTGGCCTTAGACACTTAGTAGCTGAGAGACCCTGGATAAGTCATTTAACCTGTTGCTTCAGTTTCTTCAACTGTAAAATGAGAATAATAATATTACCTACTTCCCAGGGTTGTTGGAGGACCAAATGAAGTAACATTTGAACAAAAAATTCTTAGCACAGTATCTGACTTATAGGAAGTGATATATAGATACCTTTTCTCCTTCCCTCTTCCATAATAGAAGAAAAAGCTGAAATCCATGGAGGTTAAGTGATTTACCTCAGTTAACTTGGATTAAATAGTAGAGTTCAGATTCAAATCTGGGTCATTCAGCTCTAAACCCAATTCTCCTTTTGCATCTGTCCTATTTCTTTGAATGCCTTGTATGTTTTGATTTGCCTCAACAATTGCATTCTTAATTTATAGATGTCACTTTTTAATCTATTTGAAATTTTATATCAAGCCAGAAATTTCTGTCTTGACACAAAATCCATATGCTTGGTCACTTGCTCAAGGTTTCTCTCTGTCTCTCTGTCTCTGTCTCTCTCTCTGTCTCTCTCTGTCTCTCTGTCTCTCTGTCTCTCTCTCTCTCTCTCTCTCTCTCTCTCTCTCTCTCTCTCTCTCTCTCTCTCTCTCTCTCTCTCTCTCTCTCTCTCTCTCTCTCTCTCTCTCTCTCTCTTTCTCTCTCTCTCTCTGTCTGTCTCTCTCTCTCTGTCTCCCACACACGCACATCCTTCCTTCCCTCTTGAAGCAGCTTTATTTTTATTCAATAGGATTAAATTTCATTGCTTTCTTCCCAAATCACTTCCTGAAATAATACCCTTAAAAATCTGTTAAGTTTTTTTTCAGGGTTGTACAGAAGACAAGTATTAGTATAGTAATAGTATTTAATGATGAAAAAAGCATGTCACTTTTAGTTGTATAAATCTCTGCAATCTAATTTGATTCTAAAATCTTTAAGCTATTTAGGGATTCCACTAAAATTAGCTTAGTGTTATTAGCTCCCACCCAGCACAGAACAAGATTGTGAGGGACTCAAGATAGACACAAATTAGTGGAGTCCAAGTTGATAAGAAAGAGACTGAGAATTGAGTATTTTCAAGGGAAGAAAGATTTATGCATGTACCTGTATGTAATTAAGGAACAGCCTTAAAAGTAAACTGAGCTATGAAGAGCTATGACTATTCTGAGGAATAGTCCTCTTAAAGATGAATAAGTATATGGGAGAATCTTCCTAGATAATAAGGAATGAAAGGTCAGTTAGACAACATGAAGAAAAATTACTGGATAATTAAGGGATAACCTTATGGGAAGACTGTAGCATGGTTCAATGAAAGATTTCTGGGACTGACATCGAAGGATTTAGCTTCATAACTTATCCATTAGTTGTTTGTATGACCTTGGCGAAATTGTATGACCCCCCTAGACCTCACTTTTCTCATCTAAAATATTTTGGGGGGAGAGAATTCAATCCTATATCCTACGGGATCCCTTCAATCTCTGTATTTATGCCCATATGATTCTAAGAGCCCTTGAGAGCTGGAGATGGAGTTAGAAGATTCTGAAGGAAGCAGTAAAATTCAGACAGGGACACTGAAAATAAATTGCACTAACAATTTTTGCCTAGAGTTGCCTCTGTGCTGTGCACTTCAAGACACATAGGTTTAAGTGATTTTGGTCAGATATAGTAGAAATGCCAAAAGAGGGACTCAAATCATTGTTGAATAAACATTTTGAAACTTACGCACTTTGATTATACATCAGTATGTGGGCACATCTGTCTGCTCAAAGTGTTCTAGTAGATATCATTAATGTATTGCTTTTAAGCTAGTACTGTCAAAAGAGAGAAACAATGAATGAAAAGTACTGAGACTTTCTTAACCAAGGGGATGTGAAAGTATGCTCTGGTGAGTAAAAAATCCAGGCTTAAAAACAATTCCTCAAAGGCAACTTGTTCAGAAGTACTTCCATATTTTATGAATATTCCCTGCTTTTCTTTCTTTCTTTTTATCAGTAGAATCATCTCATAATTATTGAAAATTGCATCATACAGGATAGGATTCTAATACTGAACAGACAGGACCATGAGACTCTCACCTGAGACATCATGATGTAGTGACAAAACTTGTGGACTTGAGATCTCTTGATCTCAAGGCTCAGATCTAAATTCTGTCTGAGACACTTACTAGCTGTGTGAGCCTGGTGAAGCTGCTTCATATCTGAGACTCAGTTCCCTCATTTGTGCATTGGAAATATTAATAGATTCTTCCCTACAAGGTAGTTGTGGGTCAAATGAAATCGTGAATCTAAAGCATTTTATATTAATATCAGTTGTTAAATAAGAGAACTTATCATGGAAGGAAGGGAAGCATGTAGGCACAAACTTGACAGGGGAGTAATGAAGGAAAATGATAAAGGATGACATACATACATTCATACATATACACACATATTTATGTGCATGATTAATATGATAATCGGGGGTAAGAAATTATAAAAATGATCATGACAGAGGGTCATTTAATAGTAGATTTCCTAGTGGTAGGTGTAAGATTGGGAAATGAAATATGGAGTAGAAATGCAGTGAAGAAATATCAAGCATTGCCTGTGCCTGTAGGTAATTTATTTCCTCTAAGCTCAAATACCTTCCCTGTAGTTGATGTGCTAACATTCCAATTAACCTCTTGGAAGATGAGGCTTTAAGTTTCCCTTCACCGGAGATCATTAAGCAGAAACTAGATAATCAAATGACAGGTATGTCATAAAGTGGACTTTCATTCATGTAGTTGTTGGATCAGATAGCCTCTGAGATCCAACTCTGAAATTCAATGTTTGTTTTGGGGGAAAAAGTTATAGCAAATGTACCCCATTGGTAAGATATTCATATTTTTTCAAGTTTTCATTCAGTTCTATTCATTTCAAAATATCCATTAGAGCTCTAAAATGCTGAAATTTAAATTATAGACATAAATCACAGACTTCAGGAAGCTGAATTAACTCTTTTTGGCCCCTAACATGCATGCATGAACAGAATATATAATTTATTAATTATGTATCCTAATACTATTTCCCCTAAAATGAGCTGGGCAGGGACTTTCCCTGCTCATATAAATCATTTAAATAAGACAATTTATCAACATTTAATAATGGAAACTCCTCTGTTAGTCAGGGAGGAGTACAAAAATTCAGGGTGATGATGACACAAGATTCTGTCCCAGCATCTGTCGTTATCGAAACAAAAGCAATCCTTTAATACCCTTATTTTAAAAATGATCCATGTCCTAGCATTTGTAAGCTGCCCTTCACTTAAGCCCAGAAACCATCTTTTCTGTGTCAACATGACTGAATCCACAAATTAAAATGGATCTCACAGACAATTTTCAAGACAAGATTAAAATTTTGAAACCTCAACTATTGGCATGCCAAGGTTTACCAAGCTTAGTGGTCAACAGGGATTAATGGAGTTATCAGTGTTTTCAAGTTAAACTGGCAGGAAATACAATATAACCTTTAAATAACCCTGGCATGATGGAAAAAGTGGTGTAAAGAGAAATATAAATTCAGCTCAATATCTGTTTTGATGGGATGCTAGAGAAAATGGAGTGATTGGATTTGAGCAGGGAAGACTTTCAGAAAATGTCAAGCTTTAAGGTCTTGGAAAGGAAAGGAACTTGACTTGGGAGAAAGAAAGAAAGTAGGTCTAGTAGGGTGTGATTATGGCTGAAACAGTATGTGCTGGGGAGACAGAGAAAGGAAATACTGCTCAGATCATTTCACTCCAAAATTCTCTTCTCTCTAGTTTTTCATAACAATGTTCTTTCTGCTATGCTACTACTTGTCTCACTGCTGCTTCTTAGTCTTCTTTGCTGGATCTTCATGAAAGTCTTATCC
>JAQQSZ010005699.1:0-13805 GCA_028646595.1 Phalanger gymnotis | reverse complement strand
TGATCTTTAGTCAGGGCAAGGAGGTACAACTCAGGTTGCACACAGTAACAAGTTCTGGGGAGCTAGAGAAAAGGGGATTGGTAGCAGGGGTTCCTATTTAAAGTATATAGACAGAGGGAGAGGGTCTGCAGGTGCAAATGAGTTGGGACATTCCAAGTTGTTTTGCATAACAACTGGAAGTCCATTGAGAAAAGTTGGGAGTCCTGGAGGGGCAAGTTTAGAACATTTAAAAAATCATCTGAGGCTGGGAGTGATAATGTCTCTTCAGCCTCGGGCAATTCAAGGGGCTTGGAATGGGGACAAAGGCTGCTTTAGTTCACAGCTTTTGACCCAAGTTGTTGTTTGGGACAGGATTTTTAAATAATAGGTGAGACATCCTTAGGAGAAACAAAGTAAATTTATTTTACAAACCTCGCAAGATTTGGGCACACCTCCATAATGGAGGAGGCGAGGTAAAAGAGAACCTGCCTTAATTTATACTTTAAAGAAAAAGATTCTCACCCACCTCTATCCCTTCTCAGCATTGGCTGGGAGGTGGGCTTACAGTCTAGGCACCAAAACTACACAGAAGACCAAGGTTGATCTGGTCCATTCAGGTTTTTCCCTATCAGAACTCAACTGCCAGGGTGGCGTCTGAAAGTCTAGGAGAAGAAATGGGGTAGGGAGAGAGGAGAGACCTTCCTGGAGCAGAGAATAAATAGCTCACAGGAAGTTCATTATCTTCTAACATCTAAGAGAGAGGGGGAAGGGCATGCCCACAGTTCCAGGCCCTGACCTTCCAAAATCACAAAGCCAAATCCCAAAACCCCTCCTACTCCATTAGACATACCCTGTGAAGTCTTCACAATTATCCATCCCATTCAGTGTTGTGCTA
The DNA here is from genome assembly GCA_028646595.1 of Phalanger gymnotis. Lineage (NCBI taxonomy): Eukaryota > Metazoa > Chordata > Mammalia > Diprotodontia > Phalangeridae > Phalanger > Phalanger gymnotis. Next base: position 12,931 of record JAQQSZ010005699.1, on the reverse strand, counting down.
GCTAGGTGATGGAGATGCAAATGTAGAGATGGATAATTTTTTTTCCCCTCAGGAATTTCATGTTTGGAACATTATTTAAAGCCTACCATACCAGGATGCCTCTCTTCCACTGATGTTAGGAAGATAGTGGAATGTTACTTGAAACCATCCATAACTGTGAAGGGATTAAACACACTGATGATAGTATGAACAGATCTGAACTAAGTACTAACGAGCTATTTTCATATATTGACTAACAGTTGAGCTCCAAAATTGTTTTAATGTTTGTTTATGGAAAAAGCTGCAGAAACAATAATATACATTTCTAAGGGTAGAAAATGAAAACTCATATTGTATTTGGTTTTATCTTTCGAGGCTCTGAAAAAATTGTGGTGCCTGGGAAACTGACTGAGGGAGTTCGGTTAGCTGGTGAATGCTTATGGGTTTCGTGCATGTCTTAAGGGTGCATTCAGTAGCCATCAATTCCTTTTACAGATGCTGCCACCCATGTTCTTACCACTTAATCAGCTCAGACTTCATCATTTGGTTCACTATCATTGAAGTTTACATGGCAACATGGGAGTAGGAAGCAGCAGAGGCTCTTTAAGTTGGTTTGGCTAGTTTTTTACAAAGCTACTGTATTTTTACAGAAAAATCTTTTAGATATCTTTATTGCTGAACTTTTATACTATTGCAGGCCCCATTTCTAAAATGTTTAAAAGTTTTAAAAGCTCTGAGAAAAATAGGAAAGTATTCTCTGTAGAAGATTCTCAGTAATGTGTGAATCTATTTTGGTTTTATGGAGGAGAACTTGTTTTAGACATTTACAAGTATCTATGTCGATGAAAATAGTTGAAAGATTGAGCTTGGATTGTACTTTTGCTTTGACAAAGATGTTCATTTATGCCTTGTTTTAGTCAGGACAAAATATGCACAGTTTAATGACAATGTTAGAGAAAAAAGGAAAGAGATAGAACTTGAAGGAAGAAAAACAATGTGGAAGATTTTTGAACTCTGAAAATAATAGCCAGTATTGATTTTGAGCTTTGCATTTTGCTAAGCCTTTTTCACAGGTCATTTCACTTGAGCCTCTTATAATACTATATATAACACTATTATTATCATCATTTTGCAGATCAGGAAACTGAAGGTAAGAAGTTTCATAACATGTTCAGAATAATCCAGCTAGGAAATGTCTGAGTTAGATGACCCAGAGCTGGGAGGGATACCTACCCTATTCGATGACAGAGATTGGATTTAAAAAGAGCCTTGCTATGCTACGACATTGGGCAAGTCTCACAAGATGGTGTTTAGTTTGAATACTGGTATGTTTTCGTGATTGATTTGAAAAAAAACAGGAGGTATTCACCGGAAAGAGATCTGAGAAGTTTCCTGAATTACAAGCTCAATATGAGTCAACAGTGTTATATGGCAGCCAAGAAAGCTAAGGCCATCTGAGTCTACTTGAGGACTAGTAATTAGGATGAGGGGAGTGCTGTAGGTCAAACCTAGTCATTTGGGTATGAGATTGAAATTAGAGGATGGACTTGTAGGCAATCTAACAGTTAACAAAAGAAGTTTACTTAGCCCTAGCATGGAAGTGATATTCAACAGGGATGTATATATGCGTGTGTGTGTGTGTATGTGTGTATACCCAGCTGAACTCTCCAAACATTCTCCTCCAAATAGCTTCAAAATAATGAAAATAATGCTTTGAATCAAATTTTTGAGTGGCAGAACCAACAAAAGTTTGGGATGAGACATTTTTCCAGCCTAAAACAACTTAGGAGGTGGGTGGGAGAGATCTGTGACATTGGGGTCGGGGCAGCCTGGAGTTCAGAAAATGGCAATACTAGCTGCAGGCCTTGGAAGTAGCTGCAATAGTGGCAGCATCAGCAGCTTCAAAAGCTCTCAGCCAAGAGATGGTAAGGGAGGAAGATGACCATTCAGAAAGAGATTACAGAGGACCCTTTGCTGGCACTAGGTGCAGCTGGCACTGGTTTATACGTCACAGTTCCAGGATAGAGAGGAGGGCTTGTGGTTACTTACACGGGCCCTGTTCACAATTTCAGGATAAAGAGGAAAGCTAGCACTTGCTGCTGCAGGGCAACAGGGAGCAGGGGCCCTTCCTGGGTAAACATCAGAGCAAAGACCAGGAGGGCAGTGATCACACCACTCCTCAGATCACACCACTTTGGAAGCATGGAAGTTCTGGAGGCTCTGAAAAAAGTCCTTTGGCATTGGACATTTCCTACCGAATCCCATGTGAACAGAGCCCAACTTTAATGCTCAGTTCAATGTCAAGAAACAGACTGGGAAAATGAGTAAACGAACAAACAAAAAAACTTGACAAAGAAAAGCTGACAGGGAAGACTAAGACAGAAATCCAAAAGAAGAAAACTATGTGAAAAGAATTACAAGTAAAGCCTCAGAGAAAAAATGCTAATTGGACGAAAGTCCAACAATAGTTCCTGGAAAAGCTAAAGAAAGAGATGAGTGGTAGAGATAAAACTGGAAAAAGAAATGAAAGCTATGTGAGAAAATTATAAAAAGAGAATTAACAGCTTGGAAAAACAGGCACAAAAAGTAGTGAAGTAAATAGCACCTTTAAAAACAGAATTGCTCTAATGGTAAAAAAAAAAGGCACAAAAATTTATTGAAAAGAACTTTTTAAAAAGCAGAGTATGCCAAATGGAAAAGGGAGTGGAAAAGCTCACTGAAGAAAATAATTCATTAAAAATTAGAATTGGCTAAGTGGAAGCTAATGACTACATGAGACACCAAGAAATAATAAAACAAAATCAAAAGAAGAAAATATGAACTATCTCATCAGAAAAATAATTGACCTGGAAAATAGATCGAGGAGAGATAATTTAAGAATTATTGGACTACCTGAAAGCCATGATCAAACAATAAAAAGACTAGACATATTTCAGGAAATCATCAAGGAAACTGCTCTGATATTTTAGATCATAGGATAAAATAGAAATTGAAAGAATTCACCAATCACCTCCTCAAAGAGATCCCAGAATGAAAACTCCCAGACATATTAGAGCCAAATTCCAGAGTTCCTGTGTCAAAGAGAAGATATTGGCAAGCAGCCAGAAAGAAGCAATTCAAATACCATGTGGCCACGGTCAGGATCATACAATATTTAGCAGTTTCCATATTAAAGGAGTGGAGAGCTTGGAATATGATATCCCTAAAGGCAAAAGAGCTTGGATTATAACCAAGGATAATCTATCCAGCAAAACTGAGTATAATGTTTCGGGGGCAGGGTGGGGGGGAGGATGAAAACTTAATGAAATAGAGGACTTTCAAACATTCCTGATGAAAAGACCAGATCTGAATAGAAAATTTGACATTCAAACAAAAGACTCAAGAGAAGCATAAAAATGTAAACATGAAAGAGTAATTATGAGACCCAAAGTTAAACTGTTTACATTCCTATATGGGAATACATGTAACTCCTAAGAATTTTATAATTATTAGAGCAATTAGAAGCAGTCTTCATAGAAAGAGGACACAGGTGTGAGTCAATTATGTTGGGATGATCTTTAAGAAAATGAAGGGGTAAGAAAGAGGGATGCACTGCTTGAAGGGTGAAGGGAGAGATAGAATGGGAAAATTACCTCACATAAAAAAGGTACACAAGGAAGAAGTTTTACAATCGTGGGGAAAATGGGGAGGGGTGGCAAGCAATTCTTGAATCTTAAGTCTTATTAGAATTAATTCAAACAGGGAAGAATATATGACTTGAGTTCAAATTCAGCTTCAGACGCTAGCTTTGTGACACTGAGCAAGTCACTTAACCTTTGTTTGCCTTAGCCCAATGAAGGAAGAAATGACGGACCAATCTGTTATCTTTGTGAAGAAAACCCCATGAACAGTATGAACCATAGGGTCACGAAGAGTTTGACATGATTGAACAACTGAACAATGACAATAACATATATATGTATATGTATGTATATGTATACATATATATATACACATACAGTCAGTTGGATATAGAAATCTATCTTCTCAACAGTGAAATAGGAAGTGAAGGGGATAAGAGAAATTGTGGGAGGATAAAAGGGAGGGAAAATTAAAGGTAAGAAATGTACAGAAGCAAAATAGACTTTTAAGAGGGACCAGATGAAAAAAAAAGACAAAAGGAAATAGGATGGAGGGAAATGCACGGTCGTAATTATGAATGGGATAAGCTCGCCCATAAAATTATAGGACAGCAAAATGAATTAGAAACAGAATCCAACAGTTTGTGATTTACAAAAGACACAGTTGAAAAAGAAAGACACAAATACAGAGCTAAAATAAGGAAATAGAGCAGAATCTGCTGTGGTCCTGCTGAAGTTAAAAAAAAAGAAGGGGTAGCAATCATGATTTCAGACAAGACAAAACAAATATTGTTGTTCAGCTAACTGTGTGTAGCAGGAAGGCTGAATTTATGATCTCAAAGAGAATCATATATACGTCTGAATGATTTGAAACCGCAAGATACAATGAACTCTCCAAGTAGAAGACATCAAAACATCTATTTAGGCCCCACAGCAATAGACCCATGAACCAGCCTCCCCATTCCAATACTGTGATCATAAGCTTCCAGGCCCAATAAGCCCACCTCACAAGAGTAACCAACAGGCCACAGAGAAGCATGATGGCATTAAACCAAATCATATTTACTGGCCTCAAGTCCTTGCTCGCACTCCTGGGTCCACACACGGGTCGGCTCTGCTTCCGCAGCTCCGGCTTTGGCTTCAGTTTTTCTTAGATTCAGCTGTAGCTGTCTCTTGGCTCGCCTTTCCTCGCAGTAAAGCCTCTGGCGTCCTCAAGCCCCGCCTCAACGACTAGAGGCAATTGGTTCCTGAGTTGGCCCTTCTTAAGTCATCAATCTACACCCACACAGGTTTCACACCTGATAGGGCTTTGCACCTGGGGCTTAGCACTTAGAAAGATAAAACAGCTGAATCACTCAAAGTAAAGAAAGCCAAACTCCCGAAGTGCTAAGGAGCCCATTTTGCCTTACTGACACACTATGCTAGGTTGCTCAGTGGATAGAGTGATGAGAATAAGTCAGGAGGATCTGAGTTCAAAAGCAAAATAGACCTAATTAAGAGAGATAATTAAGGAAAGGACTTTTTGATAAAAGGTAGAATAGACAATGAAATAATATTTTAAAAAATTTATAACAAGTTTCTCTGATAAAGGCTTCTTTTCTCAAATATGTAGGGAACTGAATCAAATCTGTGAGAAACAAGAACTTGATTGCTATCCTAATTGATAAATAGTCAAAGCAAGAGGTGAGTAAGATAGTTCTCTATGGCTGTTTTAATTTTCTTTTTCTAAAAAAACCCTCTAATAAACTTAACAAGGATCTATTAAACACTTACTATGTTTTAGGTTGTGTGCTAAGGACAAAACAAAGGCAAAAACAAAGTCTTCCTCTGTCCCTGACCTCATTATTTTGGTTCCCTGAAACTGGAACAACTGCTCCTGTAAAGTTCTTCTCCAGCCAAGACTGGAAGGTATGTAAGCCTCCCCCTCTCCCTATCCCTTTCTGGCCCTACAGTTGCGGTGGCTCTTCAAACACCTTGGAGGTGCTTTTCGGGCCTGACCTCAGGTCTCATTGGGTCAGACAGCTAGAAGTCCGTCTTATACTCAGGTTCTTGGTCCAGTGGTTATGTTTGAGGTCGTGAATCTGGGCATAATTTCCAAAGCACAGAGGACTAGGATGCCCTATCTGGAAGCACATGCTCAATCCTCTCAATTCTCTTGGTGCTAGGGAAACGGGAAAACTTCAGGTACCTTTTTGTGTTTTTTGTTTTGTTTTGTTTGTTTTTTGATGCTTACTCCTTTAAGGAGAAGGGACTTCCAGCCCCCATGCCCATAATGGGTCAATCCTTTTCAATTCCCCAAAATTCGCCTTTGGGTTGTCTTTTACAAAACTGGAAAAAAGTTAGTTTCTCTAAAGAATTTTAAAAAGAAAATGCTGGTGTTCTTTTGCAGCACCGTTTGCCTCAGTGTTACCTAGAGGGCCACGAAGTGTGGCCCGTGTTTTGAACTTTACAACATAATGGTGTCTTGCAGTTAGAGTTGTACTGCCGCCCAGAAGGAAAATGGTTAGAAATTTCCTACATAACGGCCCTCGGAACCCCATCCTCAGAAAATATTGTAAGATGCTCATAGCTAGAGCCACCCCACAAAGAGGCAATGGAGGTCAACAGGACATTTTGGTTGACTCCCTTCTTATGGCCCCCCAGGGCTTTGGCCCCAGCCCCTCTTCCTGCTCCCCAACCTCCCCCTAGGACCCTTGTTTCCTGTGCTCTCCCTTCCTTGGTCACCTCCTCTTTCTCTTGATTTCTCTTCCCTTTTCCTCTAGTGCAACTCCCCTCTTTTCCTGCCTCCTTCACCATCCACCTATCCTATCTTGCATCTCCTGCTATGGCCCCCCCTCCCTTGGCGACCACTGCTCAGGTCCCAGCCAAGGGTCTTGTTAAGATGTCTCCCTCTGCAGCCCCTTCCCCCAAGGGGACTCCTACTCATCTTCTGGCCTTGGGGCCTGCCCCAACTGCAGGTCCTGCAGTATCTACCACCATGAGCCCTACTCAGGTTCCAGCCTCAGGCCCCACCCCCCCCAGCAATCTCTTTGGTTTCTCCTCCTCTGACCCCTACCCCTCCTCTGGTGCCAGCTGATCTTCTCCCTTGCCAGTCAGGCCTTGTGGTCTAACAAAGATCAGCCAGCACTCCCCAGCCCCTCGCCCACAAGAAAGGGACTTCCTATCTCCCTCCTCAAGCCCCAGTCCCCACAGTGCCTTCAGGACTTTTTCCCCTGAGGGAAGTACCTGCCTCACCCTATGGGACAATCAGAGCTCATGTTCCATTCTCCATTTTGGATTCTCACTCAAGTTAAAGAGAAACTGTGGAGATTCTCGGGTGATTCCTCTACTGAGGGTATTAGGGACGCATCTCTAAGATTTTAGTTTTCTTGGGGTGATGTGCATATCCTCTTCTCTACTTGTTGTACCAATGAGGAGAAGAGGAGAAGCTGGGAACAAGCCCCAAAATTTAGGGATCGTTTGGCTAGTGATAACCCCACAAAATATCCCCCAGGTACAGCTGCTGTTCCCACTAGTGACTCAGGATGGGATTATCAAAAGAGTGAGGATAGGAGAAAGAGAGACCATATGGTAATTTGCCTGTTAGAAGGCCTAAGAATGGCATTTCAAAAGCAAATAAATTTTCAAAAAATTAGGGAAATTACCCAGGGGGAAAAAGAAAACTCTGCCCTTTTCCAAGAATAGCTGGCAGAAGCCATTAAGAAACACACAAATTTAGATCCTGACTCTATTGAAGGGATGGCAATCCTTAGCATGTATTTCATTAATTAGTCTGCCCCATATTAGGAGGAAACTGCAGAAATTGGCAGTAGAACCCCAAACATCTCAGGCCTAATTACTGGAGATTGCCTTTGGAGTTTTCAACCACAAAGACTTAGTCAAAGCAGAGGAAAGAGAATGCAGGGAAAGAGCTAGAGACAGGGAACATGCTCAATTCTTGGCTGCTGCCACGGCCAGGAAAAGACACAAGGGGTGTCCCTTGGAGGAAGCCTGGTGACTTGGGCAGTGGGGAAACCTACTTTTGATGCCACAAAGAGGGTCACTGGTCTGAGTGCCCTTCTAGGGCACCCTCTCCCCCGCCCCAAGAAGCCCCCAGGACTGATGCCTCTAGGACTGTACCCAACATGTGACCGGGAGGGACATTGGAGGAAGGATTGTCCCTGGGGTTGGAAAAGTGGAAGAGCTGCCTCCTAGTACCTGTCTTCCAGTCTTCTCAAGACTTGGAATGGTGGGAAAGCCTGGGACTTGGCAGTGCTTCCACTTTCTTCACCTCTCTCACTGAGCCCTGGGGAAAATCGAGGTTGAAGGTAAGGTTACTCACTTTATCAAGGCTATGATCTCTTGTTTTACTCTCAGATTACTCTGGCCCTACATGTCAGAGTACACTCTGGCCCCTCAACCTGTTGGGTCATGGAAATCAAAGGGGAAATTAAGGAATGACTCCAGACACACATCCTCTGGCCAACTTGAGGATCTGTTGTCTGAACATTCCTTCCTTACGCTCTCCTCTGGCCCTGCCCTCTTGTTGGGAAGGGACCTGAAGGTGAAATTGGGGAGCCAATTTTCTCTAGTTAAATCTCTCAACTTCTATTTACCAGACCTCCCCATGTTTCCCCCAAGGTTTGAGAGACAGTTGAGCCAATTGTTTAGGATCAGGGAATTCCTGGGCAACTTACTTCTGCCACCCCAGCCATAGTTCTCCAGTGAGATCCTAAAGTGTTCCCCCATAAAGTGTTCCCCCACTTCCTTCAATGTCCAATTAATCCCAAAGCCTAGGAAGGACTGCAACCATTAATTGCTACTCTAGGCCCTGACTCACTCCCTCTAGAGTGGGGCCCCAACCAGGCTAAAGCTTTTGAGACTTTGTAAACTAAATTGACCACCACTCCAGCATTAGTTTTACCAAATTTAGAAAAATCTTTCACTCTGTATGTTCATGAAAGGAGGGGACAGGCTTTGGGAGTCCTGACCCAACCTTTAGGACCTGACCCCAGGCCAGTTGCCTATTTTTCAAAACAATTAGACTCCATGGCTGCTAAAACTACTCTAATTGAAGAAGCTTCTAAATCTCTAGCTGACCAGCTCTTAGAAGTTCTGACTCCCCATAGAGTTCAGAGCATCCTGGAAGCAAAGGGCCATCAATGGCTGGCTAGCCACAGGCTCACCAAATATCAGATTTGCTCTTGCATACCCCTGACCTAATTCTTCGGGGGTGCCACACACTCCTGAACCGCAAAGCAGTATGGTACACAGAACAAGTGGTTAGGAGAGCTAGGTATGCAACAGTCATTCTTCATCACACCATAGAGGCCAAATCTCTGCCCCCTGGAACCCCTGCCCTGAATACGGAGTTAATAGCACTCACTAGAGCCCTAGAGCTATGGGAAAGTAAAAGAATAAATGTTTTTACTGACTCAGAATATGCTTTCCATGTTCTACGTGCCCATGGAGCAATTTGGAAGGAAAGGGGATATCTGACAGCAAAAACTTCTATCAAACATACCTTTTTCCTTTTATGTTTTGGCCTTGCCATAGTCATCTTTAATTCTCTCCAGGGAAATTGTCCTTTCTCTATATTCCTATACTGTCTGTTTTGTCCTTGTTTGCTTAACCTCCTTGCCAGCTTTGTCTCCTCCAGGGTCCTAGTCATCAACTTCTGGATGATTGCTCAGACTATGTACCCCTTGAATGGGACCCATTGAGGCAAGGGACACTCTACATGCCTTGCCAGCAGGAAGCAGTTACAGAAGCTGAGACCTTTGCCCCTTACCCTAAAGGAATTTAGGTCCCATTTGTTTGAGGAGGGAATGATGAGTTTTAGAATCTGGGAGCCCCTTTGAACTCTCCTCTAATCTGACCACTAGATCTGGCCTTCCAGTGAGGCCATAAGCCTTCCATTATTACAAGGCCCACATCTCAGTTACCTTGTATTGCCTCTGGCTTCTTGCCACCTTTGATCCTATCAAAATCCCATTGTCTTGGTTCCTGGAGTCTGACCTCTAGTCACTCTAGTCCCTTCAAAATTCTCCTTAGACTCCTCCTCAAGACCCTCCCTATTGTGTGACTTTGGGCAAGTCATGTCTTCCTGCCTTCCCCCCCTCAAAAAAAAGACCCTCCCTAAACCCCTTCTCTAGTCACTCCAGACTACTTGACCACCCCTAGGTTCCTCCCACAATCATCCTGTATATAAGTCTCATCTTGCCTCCATGGAGGAGCTCAGATTCAATCTAGCTCATACTCAGTCTGAGTTACATTGGTCTGGCCTGCTGGCATTAGCCATATATGAGCTCAGGCTCCTAAGAGTCTACCCATTATGGCGAATCTTTAATAAACTTTGTTTTTCTTTGGCTGAGAAGGCTTCTGCACGACTTGGTGTGTCAGTATTTTGGGATCTCGAACACCCTAAACCCCTAAAAACCTTTGGTTCCCTAACCTCATTATCTGGAAAGAATATGCATTTCTTTGGAAATGAGTGACTTGTGCTCATGGCATAGGGGAATGCCTATCTATTCTCTATGGACTGGTTCTCTTGTCCCAAATTGTCCCCACATTGTCAGATTTGGTTTTCAGAAAAGGACCACAATAATACAGCTACAACTCAAATTTTCTCAAAGTATTAGGGGTCATCTTGCTGTATATGGAATATGCTCCTTCTACTCACCATTGGAGTTCCTGTGGCCCTATTGATGTAACTCCTGTCTACACAAAATCAACCAGTCACAACAACAACAGCATTTACTCAAACATAAAACACTTACTGGAGGACAAAGCAAAAGCAAAAATAATCGGTGCTTCACAGTACTCAAAATAAGGCAAAGCAGGAATAAGTGAACACATCCTAGCAAGGAGACATAAGAGTCAGGAAAACATGCTCAAGGAATCTCACATTTTCTACCAACTTGTACTCCTTGGACTGGATTCTATTGTGTCTACATGGTGGGTACCCCTTTCCCTCACTTTTCAGCTTCTTATTTTGTGCTTTCTTCTTCCAATGGAGTATAAGATCTTTGAGGACAGAGGCTGTCTGTGTTTTAAAATTTGCATCCCCAGCATTTGGTACAGTTCCTGGCACATAGAAGGCACTTAAGTGATGTTTATTGACTGACTGGAGGCCTTGATATCCTGGATGTTTTCAATTCATTAAACTTTTATTAAGTGACTGCTATGTGTCCAGGCACTATGCTAAGCCCTGGAGATATAAATGAAAAAAAGAAAGATAGTTTCCCCCTTGAAGAACCTTACAATCTAATAGGAAAGGGCAACATACAAAAAGAAGCTGAGAGGTATGGACTGGGGTGGGTTAGAAAATACCTTGAGTGGAGGCAAGATATTCCATGAAGAAGAAATCAGGCAGAAAGTTATCTGGAAAAATTCTGAGCCCTCTATAAAGGAAGACTGTGGGAGGAGTTTATTGTTCCATACTCTGCTGGCGGAGACAAGATGGCTGCTGGAAAGCAAGGACTTGCCTAAAGTCCTCCCAAAGGACCCTCCAAACACCTATAAAAATGGCTCTGAACAAATTCTAGAAATGCAGAATCCGTGAAATAGCAGAGGGGAGCAAGGCTCCAGCCAAGGACAGCCTGGATGGTTGCTGGGTAAGGACTATTGCACTGTGCTGGGAGCAGAGCAGAGCCCAGCATGGGCCACCCCTGGACCAACCAGACAGGGAGTGGGCTGAACAGGCTGTAGCACCCTGAATAAGTGAGCTATGGCAGTTACCAGACTTCTAAACCCACAAACACAAAAGACAACAGATATTGGGAAAAACTGCGGGGAATGAGTGAAAGGAGCTCGCCATTGGCCAACACCACAGGGAGAGAGGTGGTGCAACTCTGAGGCTGCTTCCAGAGCTACATGTGTGGTTGCTTACAGCCCCAGGCCCCCTTGGTGGGAGGAATTAAGTGGCAGATCCAAGTGGGAGTGCAGAGCCTGCTTAAGATCTGAGTCCTGTCCTGATTGGTGGTTGTTGGGGGAAGAGGAGTTCTGGCGTGGCAAAGCTTACTGTGTAGAAATAGCTCTGAAAACAGTACAGACCCTCAAGCTTGGGACAAAGTACTCTGAATTATACAAGCAGTCATACATTGACAAAAAGCTCAAGGGTCAAGTAGTTGGCTGGGAACATGAACAGGCAGCAAAAAAGGACGTAGACTCAGACTCAGACTCAGATTCAGACTCAGACTTTGGAATCTTTCTCTGGTGACAAAGAAGACCAAAACATACAGCCAGAAGAAGTCAACAAAGTGAAAGAGCCTACATCAAAAGCCTCCAAGAAAAATATGAAATGGTCTCAGGCCATGGAAGAGCTCAAAAAGGATTTGGAAAAGCAAATTAGAGAAGTAGAGGAAAAATTGGGAAGAGAAATGAGAGTGATGTGAGAAAACCATGAAAAACAAGTCAATGACTTGCCAAAGGGGACCCAAAAAATACTTGAGAAAGTAAGACCTTAAAAATAGACTAACACAAATGGCAAAGGAGCTCCAAAAAGTCAATGAGAAGAAGGATGCCTTGTAAGGCAGAATTAGCCAAATGGAAAAGGAGGTCCAAAAGACCACTGAAGAAAATACTACCTTAAAAATTAGATTGGAGTAAGTGGAAGCTAGTGATTTTATGAGAAATCAAGAAATTATGAAACACAATCAAAAGAGTGAAAAAAATAGAAGACAATGTGAAATACATAGTTGGAAAAACCACTGACCTGGAAAATAGATCCAGGAGAGATAATTTTAAAATTATTGGACTACCTGAAATTTGTGATCAAAAAAGAGCCTAGACATCATCTTTTGAGAAATTATCAAGGAAAACCTGATATTCTAGAGCTAGAGGGTAAAATAGAAATTCAAAGAATCCACAGGTCACCTACTGAAAAAGATCCCAAAAAGAAAACTCTTAGGAATATTGTTGCCAAATTCCAGAGCTCCCAGATCAAGGAGAAAATACTGCAAACAGCCAGAAAGAAACAATTTGAGTATTGTGTAAACATGATCAGGGTAACACAAGATCTAGCAGCTTCTACATTAAGGGATCAAAGGGCTCGGAATATGATATTCTGGAGGTCAATGGAGCTAGGATTAAAACCAAGAATCACCTATTCAGCAAAGCTGAATGTAATACTGCAAGGCAAAATATGGATTTTCAATAAAATAGAGGACTTTCAAGCTTTTTCAGTGAAAAGACCAGAGCTGAATAGAAAATATGACTTTCAAACACAAGAATCAAGAGAAGCATGAAAAGGTAAACAAGAAAGAGAAATCATAAGAGACTTACTAAAGTTGAACTGTTTTGTTTACATTCCTACATGGAAAGATGAAGTTTGTAATTCATGAGACGTCAGG
>JAQQSZ010005698.1:0-13805 GCA_028646595.1 Phalanger gymnotis | reverse complement strand
CTTGGTTTTAATCCTAGCTCCACTGACCTCTGGAATATCATATTCCAAGCCCTTTGATCCCTTAATGTAGAAGCTGCTAGACCTTGTGTTATCCTGATTGTGTTTCCACAATACTCAAATTGTTTCTTTCTGGCTGCTTGCAGTATTTTCTCCTTGATCTGGGAGCTCTGGAATTTGGCAACAATATTGCTAGGAGTTTTCTTTTGGGGATCTTTTTCAGGAGGTGATTGGTGGATTCTTTCAATTTCTAATTTACCCTCGGGCTCTAGAATATCAGGGCAGTTCTCCTTGATAGTTTCTTGAAAGATGATGTCTAGGCTCTTTTTTTGATCATGTCTTTCAGGTAGTCCAATAATTTTTAAATTATCTCTCCTACATCTATTCTCCAGGTCAGTGGCTTTTCCAATGATGTATTTCACATTGTCTTCTACTTTTTCATTCTTTTGCTTCTGTTTCATAATATTTTGATTTCTCATAAAGTCACTAGCTTCCACTTGCTCCAACCTAATTTTTAAGGTAGTATTTTCTTCAGTGGTCTTTTGGACCTCCTTTTCCATTTGGCTAATTCTGCCTTTCAAAGCATTCTTCTCCTCATTGGCTTTTTGGAGCTCTTTTGCCATTTGAGTTAATCTTTTTTTAGGGTGTTATTTTCTTCAGTATTTTTTGGGTCTCCTTTAGCAAGTCCTTAACTTGTTTTTCATGGTTTTCTTGCATCACTCTCATTTCTCTTCCCAATTTTTCCTCTACTTCTCTTACTTGCTTTTCTAAATTCTTTTTGAGGTCTTCCATGGCCTGAGACCAATTCATGTTTTTCATGGAAGCTTTTGATGTAGTCTCTTTAAAGTTGTTGACTTCTTCTGGCTATATGTTTTGGTCTTCTTTGTCACCAAAATAAGATTCCAAAGTCTGAGTCTCAATCTGAATCTGTTTCTGCTGCCTGTTCATGTACCCAGCCAACTACTTGACTCTTGAGCATTTTGTTGGGGTACGACTGCTTGTAGAGTAAAGAATACTTTGTTCTAAGCTTGAGGGGCTGTGCTGCTGTTTTCGGAGCTACTCCTACACAGCCTGCTCTGCCATAGCAGGGCTCCTTCTCCCCCAAGAACCGCCAACCAGGATTTCAGCCCAGATCTAGGCAGAGCAAAGCAGGCTTTGCACTCCCCCTCTAATCCACCACTTAATTCCTCCCACCAGGTGGGCCTGGGGCCTGGGGCCTGGGACCTGGAAGCAACTTCAGCTGTAGCTCTAGAAGCAGCCTCAGAGCTGCACACCCTGGGGTGGTGGCCGATTCCAAACTCCTTTCACTCTGTCCTAGCAGCTTTTCCCACTAACCTGCTCTGGTGTCTTTGGTGTTTGTGGGTTGAGAAGTCTGGTAACTGCCACAGTTCTGATTCACGGCACTACGGCCTGTTCCACCCGGCTCCCAGTCTGGTTGGTTCTGGGGCAGCCCACGCTGGGCTCTGTTCCACTCCAAGCTCTGAGCAATAGACCCTTCCTAGCAACCATCCAAGCTATTCCCTCTGCTATTTTGTGGGTTCTGCAGCTCTAGAATTTGTTCAGAGCCATTTTTATAGGTCTTTGGCGGGACCTGGGAGAGAGCTTAAGCAAGTCCCTGCTTTCCAGCCACCATTTGTTGTAAGGTTTTAAAAGCACTTTCCTCACCACTAACACACAGAGGGTGGTAGTGCAAATACAAGTATTTCCATTTTACAGGTTTTGGTCTTTTACTTTTTCTCAATGGAGGAATGCTAAGAGGGAAAGAAAATAAATGCTTGTTAATTGAAAAAATAATTTAAAATATTAAAAATACGATTGATATTAGTCCTGTAGAAAACATATCCTCTCAATGGTGAGTTCACCTAAAAAACTTAGGTATATAGCATCTATGATGGGAGGTATTCCCAATGCTTTCCTCCTACTCAGGTCTTTTTCTGAGAGTACCTTGTCTGGAGAGAGCCAGCCAGGAATGATGGAGAGGGGGCTGGTCTTGAGCCAGAAGTCTTGGATTCTGACACATTCTGCCTCTGACATATATGAGCAGTGTGACCTTGGGCTAGTTACTTGACCTCTCACTTCTCCGGGCTGCTCTTTGGGAGTCTGTGAATTGCTGAGGCAGGTGCTGATTTTGCATTGGTGAAAACGGTTTAGTTATTGAGTGCTACCTACATGCATAAAATCACAGGTCCCCTTTAAAATAAAAGATATATTGTCTGGAGCTCTGCTTTACCCTTGCCATATTCCATTTTGTGTCATACTCATTAGCTCAGAGGTATAGTTGTGAGGATCATTGCTCTGGACGTCTGGTAGGAGATGCTAATGGTGTATGAACACTGGCAACAGCTGCTAAGAACCTGAGGGTGAGAGAGGTTCAGGGGCTTGCCTAGGGTCCCACAGCCGGGGTAGTGTCGGACTCACCCGAACTTTGTGGCCAGAGGGCTCTCTGCATCCCCCCAGCGGAGAGGGCACATTTTCCATCAATCACTGCATGCCTTTCTGTGCTGTATTTCTGAGGTCGCGGAGAAAAGTTAATGAGCCCAGAGCAGGGGCTGTGGAAAATGCATTCAACCATCAGAAAGGGCAATGTAGTGATTGTGGAGCTAGGAGACTCCAGGACAAGGATAGCGCGTGGAGGCGCCGGGCTGCAGCGGGGAAACACCTTCGCCCACGCCCACTTTTAAGCTAATCAGCCCGGGAGATCGGCCAAGCGCAGGTGCGAGGAGTCGGGAGGCTGAGTCTGCGCATTGTGGGATGCCTCGGCAGAGGGCGCTCTCGGGAGCGGGGCGACGTGGCGCAGCTCTCGCGAGGCCCGAGACTTCCTGCGAAGGCACCGGAAGGAGCTCCTTCGGTGCATGGCCACCCCCTGATCCGTCTGGAGCAGCACGTTGAGGAACGGTACCGGCCGGCACCATGCAGTCAGATGACGTAAGTCTCCCCGGCTTTCACCGGGACTCAGTGGGCGCCGGAGGAGACGCGACCCCGTCCCTGTCCTGTGTCAGGCAGGGACTGGCCCCGGCAGTTGTCTGCAAACCAAGTGACTGAGTGAAGCCACGCCGAGGCTCGCGTTTCCCGTAGAACGAGGCTCAGTGTCCACGCTCTCCGACCCTGGGCAGGGGAGCCCTGCTCACATCCCCTACCCTGCCCCGTGTCCCCTCCCCGGTCCCGACCCTTAACCTCCTACCTTCGCTCTTCTTCCCATTGGTCCGGGTAGAAGCATCCTCATTAGCGTGTAGTGTTAAGCTGTTGGCTTTGTAAGAGAGACGGAGGGAAAAGGGCAGAGAAAATAGGAAAATAAAAAGACTCGAATGGGTCTGTGATCGCGGCATTCAGGTTCTCTCCAACAACGCAGACCACAACCCGGCCTCGATGCCCGTCCATTCTACCAAGCGGTTAACTACATGGTCCTTATCTCCCCCCTTCCCCTTTTCTAACTCACTAAGCAAGGAAGAATCCCACCCCCGAAATTATCGGCTTAGTAAATATGTACAACTGTGCACTTGGAATTTATTTTTGTTGGGGTGAGCCTTTAAGTCAACTTCACTGGTGTGGATACTCCTTTTATGCTTTATTTTGGTACCAGTATTGAGGAAATGAGGGGTAGGTATCTTTGGCTTTCTTTACCGTCATTCTGGGCTTGGATCCTCCCAGCTGGACATATTTTATATACTTAGCACCAGAAGGGAACTCTGCCTTTGTCACTCGTGAGGAAATGGAGGTTTAGAGAGGCTGACCCCGTTAAGATGGCATAGGTACATGGGATAGCTGCGATTTAAACTCTGGCCTTTGGATTATCGACCCAATAAAGACCTTGAGACGGGACCAGCCTCCTTTTTGTTTTTGTCTCCCAGGCTCCAAGCTCAACGCTTGGTACATAAAAGATGCTTAATAAATGCTTGTTATTCTTAATATTATGCTATGCCTCTATTCCTTTAATACTAGCTGGCATTTATTTAGTGCTTTGAGGTTTGCAAAGCACTTTACAAATGTTATTTGATCCCCACAACAACCCTACGAGGTAGGTGCTATTATTATCTCCTTTTTACAGATGAAGAAATTGAGGCAGACAGGTTAAATGATTTGACCAGGACCATACTGGCGATAAGGGCCTGAGGCTGAATTTAAACTCAGGTCTTCCTGACTCCAAGCCCAGTACTACCCACTGTGACAGCTAGATCCCTTGTAAACTCCTTCCCCATTGCCACTTCATGCTTATTACTGCTGCCAGAGTAATCTACTTTATGCATGGATCTAGCCATGCCACTTTTTTGCTAACAATTTTCTATCCTTTTGCCTAACGGGTGAAATTTGAACTCCTTTTGTTCACCTGATAGCTAGGTGGCCCAATGGATAGAACATAGGACTTAACATCTAGCTTTAGATACTTACTAGCAGTGTGAACCTGCTTTCTCTCTCAATTTTCTCATCTGTAGAATGGGTATAATTGTAGCACCTACCTCCCAGGGTTGTTGTGAGGATTAGATGAGATAATAACTGTATTTGAGTGCTATATAAATAGCAACTATTGTTGCTATTCTTTTAGAATGTCCTTACCTTTGCTATCTTAGCTTCTATTTGCTGTCTCCAAAATCCATCTTTTTTTTCTCCTGCTTGCTGTCTACAGGGTGTTTGGAAATGACCTCTCCTGTACTTTGTGGGGGTAGTCAGAAGAACAACAAAATAGAGGTGCTAGATTTAGAGTTGGAAGGGACTTTAGAGGTCATCTAGACCAGCCCCCTTATTTTTCAGATAAGGATATTAAGGGTGAGTTGCTTAAAGTTACACACTTAGCAAGTGGCAAAGCGGAGATTTTAATCTGACTCCAAATCTGGCATTCCTTGTATCTTCTCATGCTGCACAATCCCTGCCCTTATGAAACTTGTATTATGTACGTATAAGATATATACAGAGAAGATGGTAGGTAATCTGAATGGGGAAGCCATTAGCAGGTGGAAGGAGTGAGAGGCCTGCTGCGGAAGGTGGGCTTTGATCTGAGTCTTGGGGAAAACTAGGAAAACTACAAGGCAGAAATGTGGGCAGAACATTCCAGGCATAAGAGACATCCGGTGCCAAGTCATAGAGTAGGCAGATGAAGTTCAAGGAACTGCCATTAGGTCATTGTAACTGCATTATTGAGTATGGACTATGGGGGTGAGGGTGGGGAGTAAGGTGTAAGAACACTGGAAAGGTAGGAAGGGGATTATAAAGCACTTTAATTGCCAGGTATAATTGTACTAGATGATCTCTGGGGTTCCTTCTCTCATATCTGTGATACCAAATCCTACCTATTCTTTAAGGCTTAATGCCACCTCTTCCACAAACTCCTTTGCTGAAGAGGGCGAAGGAAGGAGCTTGAGGGACAGGAGAGGGTGGGTAGGTAGGAGGTGTTATCAGAAGAAAGCCAAATTTCTGTGAGCAAAGGAAGATAGAAGGAAATTAAGAGGGAAGAAATCTAGGATGAAGTGGAGTTAGTGATAGAACAGCAGTTCCAGAGGCACAGTAAAAAAGAAGAGCAGCAGATAAGGACTGGGGAAAGGTAAGAATCAGAGTATAAGGGAAAGGGATTTTTCACTTTGATGGTTAGAGAATCACAGAAATCAGAAGAGCTGGAGGGGAAAATTTGTTAGCCATAGGGCAAAAGAATTTTCAGTTGAGTGGGTATTTGTTTGATGGTAATGGCAATTAGAAAAGGTGGTATAAAGGTGGTATTCTTTAAGGCTTAATGCCACCTCTTCCACAAAGGCTTCCTTACTTCTCTCTTCTCTCTTCTCTCCTCTCATCATCAGTAAATATCCTTCCCCCTTTCAGCTCCCACTCTTAGGACCTTGAATAACACTTGATTTGTACTCTACATATTTGAAGGATTGTGATACAGTGGATGAAGTATTGGAGTTGGGAAGATCGAGGTCCATACTTTGTAATGCTAGCTGTGCAGTCCTGAGCACTTATCCTTTCTGTGCTTTGGGAGCAATGCCCCAGCATTTACAACTGGTGCTGATGTGCACTGAGCTTTTATAGGGAATTCTCTTATCTTAGCTATCTATGTAGAAGTCACAGAAATTTTTCCCATATTTACATATATACTTACATGTTATTTTACATTATAATTATTTGAGTATATAAACACACAAGGGCATGGACTTTGTCTTATTTAATCTTGTGTTTTATACAGCCCCATCACAGTGCTCTGTACCCAGTAGATGCATGCTAAATACTTGTCAATATTTAAGTGGCTGAATTTAGGAAACTCTCCTGTACATAAAAATTATGAAAAAATATATCCCTCAGGTCATAGTTTGGCTTATGATAATGATTCTGGGATGAGGAAATCAGGGTGGTGCTATTTTGTCAAATCTTTCTTTCATCTTGGAATAGCATTTAGAGCTGTAAGTGTCCATAGAACTTGACCCTCTCATTTTGCACATTGATCTCTAGATAGGGAAAGTAACTTGCTCCAAGTCCCATAGCTGGTTTAATGGTGTATCTATGTTCAGCTCTTCAGAATCTAAGGTCAGTTCTACACACTGCACCGTACTCTCTCTCATCTTCTCTAAGTCTGTTTCTCCAGGCCGGCTTTCATCTGTAAGGCAGGGTTTATGTGTTTTTGTCTATTATTCAGAACTAATAAAGGGTATTTTTCCTTTTGTCTTTGCAGGTTATCTGGGACGTGCTTGGAAACAAGCAGTTCTGTTCTTACAAAATGAAGTAAGAATCTGATTTCTAATTTTGGTGGGGAGGTTTCCTAGTAGAATACTAGCAATTCATATTACCGTCTCTTTGCTCCTGCCCCCTAGAACCAAGACCCAGAACTTTTGTCGAAATGAATATAACCTGACTGGATTATGCAACCGTTCTTCCTGCCCGTTAGCAAACAGCCAGTATGCTACCATCAAAGAAGAGAAAGGTAAGGACCCGGTTTTTTCTTCTTTATAGGATTGCCCAATAAGCTTTTGTGAGCCTCTTCTGGGTGTCAGTGTTCACAGTAATAATGGCACATAACTCTTCTCTTTTTCAGGTCAGTGCTACTTGTATATGAAGGTGATAGAACGAGCGGCTTTCCCTAGGCGCATGTGGGAGCGGGTAAGAATTAGAGGTGAAAAGAGAAGCTGTGCCTGTTCTGCCTACTGCCTACTCCAGTCATTTTTGTCCTTTTTCAGGGTTTAACAAGGTGCTCTGAATGAAACTGCCAAAGCCTTCTTAATTGATACTGTTTGAAAGATCTTTTGAGAACCTTCCTGATAGAAACTATAGTTGACCATTAAAAAAAAAATTAGACCTTTCCATTTTCCATTCCCACCTTAAGCTTCTTCTTTGGTTCTACAGGTCCGACTCAGTAAGAATTATGAGAAAGCTCTGGAACAAATAGATGAAAATCTTATTTATTGGCCTCGCTTCCTTCGGCACAAATGTAAACAGCGGTTTACCAAGATCACCCAGTACCTGATTCGAATCCGTAAACTTACTTTAAAACGACAGTAAGTGCCATGATCTCCCCCTTATTCTTTTTGATTCTTGATTCACTGTACTTCCAGTGAGCATCTTCAGCCTTCTGAAGCCTTTGGGATTGGCATTAAGTAGTCTTTTCTGACAAGTTATTGAAAAAAGAGGAAAGGAAATGACTTGAAGCTGAACAGCTTTATTATTTATTTGTCTTTAGATTTTCAAGATTGTGCCTTTTGCAGTGAAGCATTGCATTGCAATTGCCCCGCCCCTCCTTTTCTCCCTCCCTTCTTCTAAACTCTTTCCTTCTGTCTCACCCTCTCTCCAGCTGTCTTGACATTCCACATATATAGCAGAGCATAAAAATAGGATTGCATGTGAAATTTCATAGTTTGCTGTTAAATGTGTGTGTAATTTCAGATGCTACTTTAACAACTGCTCTTTTGTGCTTCTTTTCTCTTTTTTCATTTTAAAAATTTTCATTGACCCTCTTTTTGTCTGTCGCTATTACTAATCTCGCCTCTCCCCTCAACTCCCGCACACCCCAAATTAAAACAGAGAAGAAGAAAAATGCTTGTAACACATGACCATAGTCAAGCAAAACAAATCCACACAGTGTCCAAAACTAAAACTTAGGGTTTTTTTTTTAACCTGAAGTCCATCACTTCATTGTCATTTGTCAAGAACTGGGTAACATTCTTTATCATAGATTCTCTTGCAAGCCTTGGTTGGTCATTGTTTAATAGAAGTTTTTAAGTATTTCAGAGTTTTTTTTTCTTTTCAGTATATGAATTTGTGATGTAAAAAATGTTCTTCTGGTTCTATTTACTTTACTTTGCATTAATTTATACTTCTCAGGATCCTTTCCATCATTTTTATGGTATAATAATGACATTATATTCATATACCATAGTGTGGTTAGCCATTTTCTAGTTGATGGGTAACCCCTCCTACCCCCACCTTAGATTCCATTAATTTGTTTTTTAAAGTATTTTTCCTTTTAATCACGTTTTAGGATTCTGAAGTTTGTTTTGCTTATCACTATTTTCTCCTGTGTATTATCTTTCGTCTTAACACTGTTCTCTCTTCCTATTGAGTTTGATACATTTCTATAATAAATTGTATATGTGTGATTTCAACCCTCCATTGTTTCATTTAAAAATGAGTGAGATTACTCTGATGGCCATTCCCCTTCCCCTTCATGTTTCTACCTGTCTTATGTACCCCAATTATGAGAAATAGCCAGCCATCTGCCTCCTTTTTTCTCTTTTCTACCCTAACATATTCCTTTTATACTATTAGAGCATGTTCGTCTCTTCTCTTTCTTTTCAACCAGCAAAAATTTTTCCTTTTTTCCCCGCCCCCAGTCTGTGTTTGCAAGGAGCTTACATTCTTATGATGGAGAAAACAATTACATATATAAATATATTCAAAATAAACACAAAATTAATAAGTATAATTATGTACAAAAGTAGTTAAATATAAGGTAGTTTGTGAAGGAGGGCACTAGTAGCTAAGAGGATTATTAAAGGCTTCACTCAGAAGATGGTGCTTGAGCTGTCTTTTTTTAATGGATTTTTTTATTTTAAAGAATTACATATTTCTTTCAGTCAGCAAAAATCTTCTTTCTGAGCCTCCCACTCCAATTGAGAACTAAAGAAAAACAAATCCTATTACAAACATGTATTGTCAATCGAAGCAAATTTCTACGTTGGTTGTCGTACTCCTCCCCACCCCACCCCAAAACACACACACACAAAATTTGTCTCATTCTACACTCTGAGTCTTTCACCTTTATCTCAGAAAGTGAGTAGCATGTTTCAGCATTAGTTCTTTGGAATCATAGGTGGAATTATAGTGATAAAAAGTTCCTACATCCTTCAGAGTAGTTTGCCTTTTCTGTTCACTCTACATCAAAGAAGGTATTGTGCTCTATGAGCAAAGCAGAACTGAAGTAGGTCAAAAGAAAGACATGCAGATTTAGAGAATCCATCCCAAATGTTTACATGGACTATTTGTGCCCAACCTGTGGTAGAGCATTCTGAGCTCCTGTTGGTTTGACCAGCCAGTCAGACGTATTTTAACTTGACTCTAACACAGTGATGTCATTTTGGTCCTCTTCAAGAACAAAGGACAACAACCAGCATCAGTTAATATAGGTCTTACAGGTTTCTCTGAAACCATCTCTTTCGTGATTGCTTATATCACAATGGTATTTCATCACATTTTTATAGCGTAACTCGCTTATCCATTCCTCAATTAATGAGCACCCCCTCGGATTCTCATTCTTTACCAACTCAAAAAGAGCTAGAGGTGTTTTATTCATCCTTAGTTTGCCGTGCTTAGGAATAATCCCTTCCTTATCTGTCCTCCTCCTAATCAGGTTTTCCCCTTCTCTTTCTCTCCTGTTTGTTGAGTGAAAGTGTACCCAACTCTGTGTGTGTGTATTCTTACTTCCTTTATCCAGTTCAGATATGAGGGAAGTTGAAATGTCAGCAGCTCTCTCCACCCCCTCCTCCTTGATGGTATAGATGTCTACTTGTATACTCTGTGTGAGATAATTTTTTTCTAACCTTCCTTTCCCCTCTTCCCCACTGCCTCTCAGCTGTATTCCTCTTCCCATCTCTTTCCATTTTTTTTTTCCTTAAGGTCATCAAGACATAACAGAGCCACTCCCAGGGCTTGTTTAATTAGACTCTTTCTCTCTGACCCCTGATAGTAGGGTTCAGAGGGGACACGTATCATCTCCCCATGTTAGAATATGAACACTTTATTCTTCTTTAGTTCTTTGTCATTGTTTGGTTATATTTACCTTTTTGTGTTTCTCTCAACTCCTGATGAAGCTGGAACTGAGTTCCTGCTCTTCTGCTAGGGTCAGATTCAAAGCCCTGCCATTTTCTTCTGAACCTGCTATTCTCTTGGTACAGCCCCAGATACTTTCTGCCCCAGAGTGCCACCACAGGCATAGGTGCTTTTATCATTTTGCCCTGGATCAGTGACCTGGACCTGGGTAATGGGTGTCAAAGCTGTCAATTAGCATCTGTTCTTTTTTAGGGCCTTAGTAGGGATCTGGGACCTCCTTTTTTTCTGGAGCACAGCTTCTCCCTGGGCTCTAGATTGTTCCCAGTCAGGGTGCCCCTGGCCACACTCCATTTCTAGTGTCCATAGACTTCTCTGTCTT
The DNA here is from genome assembly GCA_028646595.1 of Phalanger gymnotis. Classification (NCBI taxonomy): domain Eukaryota; kingdom Metazoa; phylum Chordata; class Mammalia; order Diprotodontia; family Phalangeridae; genus Phalanger; species Phalanger gymnotis. The sequence continues at coordinate 3,190 of JAQQSZ010005698.1, read as the reverse complement.
CCTGTGCTAACCTGAGCTAGAAAAGTGACTCACTGTGACTTTTTTCTTGGATTTCACCATCAAGATTCAGTCTGGTGCATTTTTTAGATCTGCTTCGAGGAGGTTTTGTTTTGTTTTGGTGGTGGTGGTGGGGTGGGGTGTTGTACTATTGCCTGCTACTCTGCCATCTTGGTTCCCTTTCCTCCTTCCTTCCCTTTCCCCTCTTAAAACCCTCAGAAAGGACCAATCAGCCCCTCAGGTCTTTTGTTTTCTAATCTGACCACTTCAGTGCTCTGTGAAGACATTCAGTTCTGAAAAGACTCTTGTCTTATCCTGGTCCCCCTCCAATTGCTCAAATAATTTTATCTTTTTTGTGACTTGACTCTTGGATCTGCATTTCAGAGTTCCTCAATAGCTTTGGTCTTTTGATCTGAGATACTTGAAAGTCCTTTATTTTATTAAAGGTCCTTTTTTCCCCCTGTCGGATTATATGCTTTTTTTTTTCCAGGATAAATTATTCTTGGTTATAAATCTGTATCATTTTCTTTTTGGAAAATTGTTTCTAGGCTCTCTTGTTTATAGTTGAAGCTTGTGTGATCCTGACTTTCCAATTCCCTTCTCAGAGTATTCATGTTATATGGGCACAACAAGACTAAGTAGAGCCTTCACGTCTTTGGCCTCTAGTTTCCTACTCCTGAACTATGTTTTCTAGTGTATTTTTCACTGCTCTATCTTGTGCTCAACTTTGCATTGAAGTCACTAAACATTAAAATGTATGTTGATACTCAAACCTGTGATTTTGTCAGTGATAGAAATCTTATTGCAACCTATCTATGACTTAGTAGACAAATCCTAGGGAGTTGCCTGAGACATGTAGACTATAAATGGCTTGGTCAGGTTCACGTGTCTAGTATATATTAGAGTTGGGATTTGTACCCAGATATTTCTGAGACCTCAAGCCCAGCGCTCTACTATGTTGCCTGTACTTTATGTATTAAAATATATATCTATTTAATTTGGAGGGTGTTTTTAAGACCTTTAAAGTTTTATTCTCTATGGCATAGCTTCATAACCTTTTGTGTATCATGGACTCCTCAGAATAATGTTCTTATATGCATAAACTGGAATCATAGAATACAAAGAACTACAAAGGAAACCAACTATACTGAAAAACAATTATAAGAATATTTAAAAAAACAAGTTCATGGACCACAGGTTAAGAAAATGTTGTATAGCATGTTGGAGAATAAGCTGCAGTTATTTTCATAATTATATTTTTGCAAGTGTTTATCATAATCAGTGTACGATGAGATGATTGGTGTGTCTAATAAAAAGATATTTCATGTTGTCTTTGTGTATACAGTACCATGAAACCAACTCCAACTCTTTTATATTCCTCTCCAAAGAGAACTTTTGATCCATCTTTTCATTTGCCTACAACTCTCTTTTGTCTTTAGATTTCATATATAGAAAGAAAGTTAAGATTGATTGAGATGATTCAGGTTCTCCAGTAATGTCCATCTCTTGATCACTAAACAGATTTCTCAGCTTTACTACCACTGTCACTCCTACTAGCACCACTGCTGACATTTGTATAACCCTTGCTGGAAACCTCAAACCTTTATGACACAGACCTGCCAGAATTTGTGCTTGATGCCTTAGTCTTAAAATTCCAGGACCCCTCCAGGCCACATTGAGGCACCTGAGTGAGACTCTGTGGAAGTTGTGGATTTGTCTGTTGGGCCAAGCCCCAGAAATTCAGCCCTTGTCTCCTTCATTTTGTAAGAGAGTAGAAGAATATGTTGTTTTTCTGATTTATAGAAGGTGTTTCCCTAATGAATTTGCATTTCTTTTTTGTAGGAGGAAACTAGTTCCCTTGAGCAAAAAGGTGGAAAGGCGTGAAAAAAGACGAGAGGTAAAATTATTTTGGGGCACAAGGAAGAGACTTTTGAGAATGGTTTGATTAGCTTTGCATCTGAGCTGTCCATAGTTCAGATTTTGGCTAGAAAAAGGGAACAATTGCTTCATCCCACAGTATTGATAAAACATGTTTTTCTTAATACCAAGATTATTGTCCAAGGCTTTCATCCCACATTAAGTGTTGGTATTTTTAGAGTATATGGAATAAGCCAGAAGGAAAACCACATTAATAGTTTGTTCTGGGATTGTTTGTTCCTTTGAAGATCATTTGGCATTTTTTATAAGAAACAGTTAAAGGTTATCATTATGCTACATTCCTGACTGCTTGCTCTCTCCCAGGCTCCAGTTTCGTATTTCCAGCTTAAAGTCCTACCAGCATGTCAAGCTCATCATATCTGAAACTGACCGCACTTGTCTTGTTTCATCCCTCAAACTATTTCTTTTTATGCTTATTTCTGTTAACCGGAGGTAGAGCCACTAGACCTGGAGTCAGAGAGACCCAAGTCCAAATTTCACCTCTGACACTTGCTAGCTTTGTGATCCTGGGCAAGTCACATCACCTCTGCCTGCCTCAATTTTTTTATTTGAAAAATGGGGGCAATCACAGCACCTACTTCCAGGGTTCTCATAGGGATCAAATAGGATATCTGTAAATGGCTTTGCAAACTTTAAAGCATTTAGATGCTAGCCATTATCAGTGGCACCAGTGTTTTGTCTCTTGCAAGTTATCATGCTTCTCCCACAGTATCTCATCAGTAGTAAAATCACTTTCTCACTCACATTTTTTGGCTTTCCTATTCCTTCTACCACCATACTAGTTCAGGTCTTTCTGTACCTTTAGCCAAGTCTATTATAGTGGACTGTTAATTGAATTCCAGCTAACTTCAGTTCATCCTGTGTACTGTGAGGCTCATGAGTAAGTCAGTTGTTTTATAGATTTTTAAAGTATCATGAATGTCTCATTACTAATATAGTTACTTTAAAAGTGTGGTAGCTTTAATTTTCTGGCCTTGTCTCCTATTATTCTTTTATGTACTAAGCTGGACAACTCAATATTTCTCGAATAGCCCTGTGCTTTTTCTTCTTATTTTTCTCCTCTCAGTATAATTTGTTCCAGCCAAACTGAATTACTCATCATTTCTTAAACAATCTTCTTTGCTTCTTCTTCTTGCTACTTCTGCCATTGACTTTCTTGCCCCAGCTCCCCATCTCTTAGCTGTCCAAATCCTAATCTAACTCCTTTCTTTGAATTCTAAAGTACTAGTTAGCATGTTGTGTCTCTCATCTGTTA
>JAQQSZ010005697.1:0-12500 GCA_028646595.1 Phalanger gymnotis | reverse complement strand
ACAACACCTTAAAAAATAGACTAACTCAAACGCCATGTGATTGTAAAGTGCTTAACACAGTGCCTAGTACAAAGCAAGTATTATATTGGAAGAAGTGGAAACTAGTGACTTTATGAGAAATCAAGATTTATGAGATATCAAGAATACAAAAGTGGGAGACAATGTGAAATATCTCACTGGAAAAACCACTGACCTGGAAAATAGATCCAGGAGAGATCATTTAAAAATTATTGGACCGCCTGAAAGCCATGATCAAAAAAAGAGCCTAGATGTCATATATGTATATATACATGTATAATTATATATATATATGATGTGTGTATGTATATATGTATATGTGTGTATATGTGTGTGTGTGTATGTATATATATATATATACACATATATAGAGAGAGAGAGAGAGAAAGAGACAGAGGGGGGGGGGTACAGGGTGAGTTGAAGATGAAGGGATGATATCCAAAAGAAATAAAATCAAATTAAGAGATGAGAGAGGAATATATTGAGAGACAGAGAAAGGGAGAGATAGAATGGGGTAAATTATCTCACATAAAAGTGGCAAGAACAAGCTGTTCTGTAGGAAGAGAAGAGAAGGCAGGTGAGGGGGAATGAGTGAATCTCGCTGTCATCAGATTTGACCTGAGGAGGGAATACCATACACACTCAATTGGGTATCTTACCCCACAGGAAAGAAGGAGGAAAAACATAAAAAATGGGGGATGATAGAAGGGAGGGCAGATGGGGGAAGAGGTAATCAAAAACAAACACTTTCGAAAAGGGACAGGGTCAAGGGAGAAAACTGGATAAAGGGGGATAGGTTAGGAAGGAGCAAAATATAGTTAGTCTTTCACAACATGAGTATTGTGGAAATGTTATACATAATGATATGCATGTGGCCTATGTTGAATTGGTTGACTTCTTAGGGAGAGTGGGTGGGAAGGGAAGAGGGGAGAGAATTTGGAACTCAAAGTTTTAGAAACAGATGTTGAAAAATATAAAAAAAAAAGTTTTTGCACGCAACTAGAAAATAAGATACACAGGCAATGGGGCGCAGAAATTTATCTTGCCCTACAAGAGAAAAAGGGAAAGGGGGATGGGAGGGGAGTGGGGTGACAGATGGGAGGGCTGACTAGGTAACAGGGCAACCGGAATATATGCCATCTTGTAGTGGGGGGGAAGGTAGAAATGGGGAGAAAATTTGTAATTCAAATTCTTGTGAAAATCAATGCTGAAAACTAAACATATTAAATAAATTAAATTTAAATATTAAAAAAAAAGAATTGAGGGTGTGGGGGATATGACTTGTTATATTGCTTAGGAAAAAAATTACTACACTGTTTAAATCCAACTTTATATGATTAAAAGTTGTGCACACCCAGAATGTCACTGGATTCCAGTAAACTCTCTAGGAATACCAGAGATGGCTACAAGGTATTTCTGATTCACCCAAGCCCTGGATCTACCCAAAGCATTCTTGTTTTGAGTTACTTCACCTTCTGGATTACACATATCTATCTCAATCTACCTTGCTTTCAGGCTGCCCTCTTGGCAAAATGGCTTACCTGCGAACCTGGGGTACATGGGGTTCCTGTGAGGGAAACCTTTGTCAAGATCCTACATAATGTAAATCTTCCAGAATTTAGGTAGAGAGGGCCACTCCCTTTCTGGCTCCCTCTCCTTTACTGAACCACCTAATTAATTTATCTAAAACTATTTCCGATTTTGGTGTCTGTATTCAAAAACAGCAAAGGAAGTGCTAGATTTCAGTTAGAGATTAGTGAAAACAAAGATGTCATTGGTTTCCCATCTGACTTCACAGAACCTATGTTGAGAAACCCTGTTCTAGGAGTTATTTCCAACCTATATCTCTACTACTCTTTGGTTTAAGTGAAAAGCAAATTACTACAGGTTTTTAACCAAACTTGTGGAATGGTATAATGGTAGAAAATGTATCATGATATTTCAAGTTGCCTGTAGAACAACTATATAAACATAAACACATTTACATACATTTACATACATATGTGTACTATTTTCCAAAATGTATCATGATATTTCAAGTTGCCTGTAGAACAACTATATAAACATAAACACATTTACATACATATGTGTACTATTTTCCAAATGCACTCTTTGTTTGGCTAGGCTTTCTAAATTTGCCAATACAAGTAAGCTAGAACTGCTGACTCTGGCTAACAATGTTTCTTTTGTCCTGGTAACTTTTTTTTTTCTTTTTTTTTTTGCAAGGGGGAAGGCAGGGCAACTGAGATTAAGTGATTTGCCCAAGGTCACACAGCTAGTAAGTGTGTCAAGTGTCTGAGGCCAAATTTGAACTCAGGTCCTCCACTCCTGACTCCAGGGGCAGTGCTCTACTCACTGTGCCACCTAGCTGCCCCACTAACAATGTTTCTTGTAGAAGGCTATGCTCCATTCTGCATCCCATCAAACCTACTTTCCAAAAATACTATAAAGAAGGCAAATTGGTTATTAGGGATCAAAGTTATGCCACTGAAAAAGGAAAGGTGGACTAAAGGGATAACAAGTCAAGAGCAAAAGTGCTTCTGGCAAAGCTCTTCAGACAGATGACCATTCACACAGGGCTCATATATATGTACATATTACATACTTGAGATCTGCCGCTATAACATCCTTTAGTTCTTCGTTAAGGTCAGTTCTTGAAATCGAGTCCAAACAAAGAAGTTTACACAGTGAGAAGAGGTCTTCTTCCCGTGCAGGAAATGTATACCTTTCAGCTAATATGAGGATAATTATTCCCATTTTCAATTTGCTTTTCAACGGCCAAAAAGAATCATCACTGTTCTTGCCCAAAAATGAAGATTTCAGGCTGTCCCATAATTCCTGCTTGACCTAATCCCATTAAAGGAAAGGAGAAAACAAGGATATAGTTTAATTAATCAGTATTTTCCTTTGGAGTTAACTGCATTACAGTGCTTATTGACTGAGATGAGACCCCAAGCAGTTCAGTTTGGCAGTTAGTTAACTAACAGATCCTTTATAAACATGCCAGGTCATCAGATAGTGAAGTGGGGACGATACACCTTCCTAATGACACCTGTCTCTTCCTTTTCTCTACATTCCCCTTCCCCACAAACTAATCACACTTAAGTATCAGGGATAACAGGAGCCAGAAGCTATAGATTAACTAGCCATAGAGGACGATAGTCAGATAGGTACTCCAAATGTTAAGAAGTGATGCCTCACTCTGGTACCAAACTGAGACAATCTTCTTCTTTATGGATTCCACTCACTTACTATTGAGTAAGTGGAGATACAACAAACAGATTAAGCCACTTTCTATGTAGGTAGTGACATAAGAGTCAAGTTGATCTAGACAGAGGCTCAAATCCATCTACTGCAAGATCAAAGGTCACAGAACTTTAGAGTCAAAATAAATTTTAGAGATCATAATCTAACCTAATGAGAAGGAAACTAAGGTTCAAAGAAGTTATATGATTCGTCCAAGGTCAAAAAGATAGTTTAAGTGCAGATATGGGCATATTTGTTATATTCAATATTGAATATTGAGATGAAAAATAGGTAGAAGTTAATTCCATCTCTATTGCATTCCAAAAGTGGTGATCTATGGTAACCCTAATTAAAAATATTCAACATTATTCTGCACAGCCCATCTCCCAACCATTTCTGAAAAAGAAACCCAGTGAAGTAAAAACAACACTGGACTGGAAGACAAGAAGTATGGATTTTAGTTTCTACTCTATGATTTATATTGCCATTACGAAAGAAAGATGGAGTGATTCCCAAAGGAACATGAAGCCTGAGAAATATGAAGGAGGTGGAAAATTGTAACCAGGTAGATCTCTCCCCATTGTCTTAGTGATGTGTTTTAGTAAAGTGTCTCAGTGTTTTCGGTATCTGTACATCTGAGGTTGATTAGACTGAAGGCTCCTTAAGGGCAGAGACTTTGTTTATTTTCCTTTCTGTATCCCTCCAAACTAGCACAGGTCACTGCATTTAGTAAACAAAAGTTGAATTCAACTTGGGGTCTCCTTTTATTTCCTCGTCTATTTCCTTGCCTTTTTGAAAAGCACCAATAAGCTGTGTGACTTTCACTTCTTCCCTGAGGAGCTATTATAGTAAGGATGACCCTGGGGTCTGAGCAATGGAATAAAAAAAAAGAGAAAATTTGAAATGTACCCAACAGTACAGTAGAAATTAGACCTCATGGTTCAAAGTAATCAGTGGTGAATTTTCCTTAATCTCCTTTGTTCCTTTACAAAATCTGTTAGTCCTGAATTTACGAAGCAACTTCAGGTACACAAAAAGTTGTTAGTAGGAGGTTAGAAATTCAGAACCCATTTCCCCATAACAATGTTACACATAATGATCAGTTTTCCAAGCTAGCCTTCAAAAGTCTAGTCAATGCAAAATGTAACAAAAGTAAATAATTATACTAATCACTACAGTATAATATAACCACTATGATTAAGAAAGTTTTGAATGGAAAATATATTTTCATCTACCACTGGGAACACATCTCTACCATCATTCCCACCTGATGAAGGTCTCACCTTGCTCTTCACTACCATTGGTGAGAGGCTCTCATGGCTTGGGGAAAGGGTTGAGAGCAGCAAGGATAGTGAGGAGTTGAGGTCTATTACCAATGCCTTTGGGAATGAGCAAGACATTGGTTCACCCAGGCTTCCGGGTTACCCTTTGGTCCTGAAACTGGGAAAACTCTGGGATTCCAAAGCCAGCTTTGCTATTTATTACGTTTGCAAACTTGGAAAAGTTGGTTCCCTGCTGTGGGCTTCAGTTTTCAGAAACAGACAATAAAAGCTTTATCAGATGAGTGATAGGTTTGTTTCAGCTCTAATATGCCATGCTTCTGTCCTGATACTATGATGGACCCCACAAAATGGCCTGCCTGCTTTTCTTTTTATCCACTGCCATCACCTTTTGCTTCAGACTAGAGACTCTCCTTCCTTAAGTTCCCTACTGGACATAAGATAGCCTAGCAGATTCTCTCCTAACTTTCTACCACTGGAGAATGTGTGATCTTAAGGTTTTCGTAGAGTTCTTACCGCAAGCAATAGCTAGAAAAAGAAATAAAAGGCTTCTTACACTTGACCTGACCCCAAATACTAGTTAATCTTTCCCCAACCCCAACCTTTAGAATCTGTAAGGAAAGACATTCACGCATAATGATGATGCTCCACTATTAGGTAAACAAAGGTCCAAAATAAGACTCAAATACAACTCAGAAGAACATCCATATTTAGTGCTGGCCATTCAAGGCTCAAGCTAGACCATCACTGTAGGAACAGAAAAAGCAGCTATGGCGGGGGGAGGGGAGAGCTCTCTTACCCCATAATTCTCTTCGTGATAATTTTGTCTGAGCAAATTTGGCCCTGGAAAAGGTAGAAAGCAGAAACCAAAGCTGAGGGTGGGGAAGGAGGCATCCTATGGTCTACTACTTCAATCAAAGGATATAAAAGGGAAAAAAAAGAATGAAATATCAGATAGTGATGGCTGGAAGGAAAATGGAACTCCTGTGGGTGGTATAAAGCTAAAAATAAAGCTTACACGTAATCTAAAAAACACAAATCTATGTAACTGAATAATACCTCTTCTTCTCCATATCCTAAAGATGTCCATTCCTTTGCCTGGTCTTCATAAATCATAGGCTTCTTGACCACAAAATAAAACTGAGAAAACTGGCTAAAAAAGCTATTCAAATTAATGGTGTTCCAGGAGCTAAGGATACTGAGAATATTGTCCAGCATAATTTTGGCCGCAATGAACTTTCCGTTTACCACCTTCGCTGTGTTGTCACCTATCCAAAAATCCTTAATCTTCGTCGTCAGGCTCTTATTGGGCTTCATACAAATTATATCATCATACTGGTGCCATTCTGTGAGTAAAAGAAAGAATTGTGGTAAATGTACATAATTAAGAGCAATTTTTTGGCTACTCCAAAGTTAGATGAATCCAGGTCTAATTGGATCTCAAAAATAAAGTTTACAGATTATGTTTAAATTAAATCTAGGGGACTGTCTTTGGTCATCCAATATATCTAACATCAGGGCAATGTGTTTAAAATTGCAAATATAAGGTTTTTCAATCGCAGCCTTAAATGCAATCACTTTAGGATTTCAGCAAATTGTTTAAAATGTATTATTACCATTGTGAAAACTGTTTTTTATAAGTAACGTTGGTGAAAGATGTGAGAGAAATATAACTCTGTTGATTAATAAATTGTTAAGTGTAAACTTTCCAGATTTCGAAAAGTACAGAGCAGCAGGAAAGAAAGGAAGGTGAATATGACTTAATCTGGAAAACTTTTTTTTATGCTACATAACAGATCTCTGTTGTTAAACGGGCAGTTTAGCCTTTTGTAAGTTGTTAACAGGCTTGAGAATAAAAATGGAGGACAGGCTCCACATGCTCCAAGCCCCTCTTATTCCTGAAAAGTTGCCTTAGATGTCCATGCACCAGCTTCAGATGGGCAAGTCAGACTCCTGTGTAAGTAGAAAGATTTAGAATAAAAATTGATCTGAAAGCCAATATGGATGTAATTGTTAAGAGAGTGAAGTAAATATTTTGTAAAGAAAAAAATAAAAATCAGTTAATAGTGAGTTCTTGCTTTTATGGCAGATTAGTAACTGAGTTAGGGTGCCAATGTTTTAAGATTTCAAGATCTAGTCCCATCCTTAGATTAAAGGACAATGATTTGACTTTAGTTAAGAACTTGAAAGTGCAAAGGAAAAGATTTTCAGAAATCAATCTTTAACCAGCTTTGGTCTATGAGTAAGGTCAGATAAGAGTCTGGTTAGTCCTGTCCATCTGGCCTTTCAGGATAATACGTAGGAGGCCCATATTAAGTTTAATGCTCTATAAATATTGGATATGGTAAAATTATTGGTTATTTCAATCTGTGATTATTATATAGAATCTTAGATATTTCCTTATACTGTTCAACTTGAGAATTATTTCATTAACTCCTTCTGTGAAAAGCTCTCAAAGGCTTCTCTGCCTGGAATAACTGGCCATTCCTTGACAGCAAACACCTTAGAGCTATCTGCCTGATATAAGAAATAAGTCATCCAGAATCTTAGGGTAAGAAATTCAAAACCAATAACTTAAAACACTTAGCCCAGCATACTTTAAGCAAACCTAATGATAACATGTGTGGATTGAAACTGTTGTAAAACTTTATATGTATTTTTAAGTATATGTCCATATTGGGAACTGGAGGCCTAATACTTAGGCCAGGCCCTCATCTGAAAAGTCTTAAAGACAGGTAAAGGAGGCAGGAGATTGAGAATTGATACAACTCCTTAAGGAAATAGAGAAAAAGGTTAGAGAGAGCTAGGTATCATCACCACATGGTTTTTAATAAAGAAATGTGAATTTATGGATAATATTTTTTTTTCTTTTGAAGCAAGTCATTGACTTGTTTTTCTTGAAGAGTTAAATGTTACTATTAGCAATTATAAATTTGGATTTGATCTGGTCTGAAATCTGTCCTGAAGGAAATCAGAATGTGGTCTGAGTGTGTTCTCCTATCAGGATAATTACGGTAAATCAGAACCTAATATAAAAGACGACTGCTATTTGGCGTTAAGGAAATTTATTAGCTGTGTGACCCCAAGCAAATTACTTTATATCTGTTTACCTCAGTTTATTATTCTGTAAGAAGATAATGATTACAGCCACCTCCCAGGGTTATTGTGGGGGGTCACGTGATTGTAAAGTGCTTAACACAGTGCCTAGTACAAAGCAAGTATTATATTATTGTTGATTGTTTTTATGCTTTAATTATATGTAATTGCTTCATATTTGATAACTTTATATCGATGTGGTCATTGTATAATGCCAATGGTGATGAAATGAATGATTTTCAATATAAGGTAATTTGGAAACATATTCAACCAAACAGAGGTCACCTGATTGATATTGAGTTTTGTTTCAAGTTTCAAATACAAAATATTATTTATGGTATTGTTATTTTTCTAAATTTTCTTATATTATAAAATTTGGTAAACTGCTGTATTTCAGCTACGTTGTTAGAAAAGCAACTTCTCCTATAATCTGGATGTTGTTAGATTAAGAATTGTACTGTTAAAAGAAGGTCTTAAAAAATGAATCAGAAAGCTGTTAGGTCATTTTGTTAGCCCTGCTGACCAAAGGCCATAATATTCTGAAGTACTATAATTAAGAACTTAACAAACTTCCGCTTTTACCTATATTTAAGAGGAAGTTTCTTCTACAATTATTTGGCTATCACTTTGGAAAATTATAAGATTGTTAACTAAGTAATTTGGAGTTATTGCTCCAATGTTAAAATCTATCAAGTGACATGAGGGCGGAGCCAAGATGGAGGCTGGAAAGCAGGGACTTGCGTGAGCTCCCCGCCAGGTCCCTCCAAAAACCTATAAAAAATGGCTCCAAACAAATTCTAGAACTGCAGAGGCCACAAAATAGCAGAGGGAAGCAGGGCTCCAGCCCAGGACAGCCTCGATGGTTGCTGGATGAGGTCTTTTGCGCATGGAGCTGGGAGCAGAGCACAGCCCAGCATGGGCTGCGCCAGGACCAACCAGACCAGGAGCTGGGCAGAACAGGCCCTAGCACCCTGAATCAATGAGCTGTGGCAGTCACCAGACTTCTCAACCCACAAACACCAAAGACAACAGAGAAGGTTAGTGGGAAAAGCTGCTGGGGATGGGGGGGGGATAAAGAGTTCGTGGTTCAGCCACTACCCCAGGGGCAGCAGAGGTGGGGAAGCTTCAGAACTACAGCTGCAGTTGCTTCTTGCCCCACGCTCACCTGGTGGGAGGAATTAAGTGGCCCATCCCAGCGGGAGTGCAGAGCCTGCTGGAGATCTGAGTCCAGTCCCAGTTGGCAGTTCTTGAGGGAGGAGGAGTGCTGGTGTGGCAAAGCTGACTGTAATAGCTCTGAAATCTACAGCGCATCCCCCCAACCCTGGAACATAGTACTCTCCACTCTACAAACAGTCATACCCTGCTGAAAAACTCAAGGGTCAAGTAAGTTGGCTGGGAACATGGCCAGGCAGTGAAAACACTCTCAGATTCAAACTCAGACTTTGGAATCTTTCTTTGGTGACAAAGAAGACCAAAACATACAACCAGAAGAAGTCAACAAAGTCAAAGAGCCTACATCAAAAGCCTACAAGAAAAACATGAACTGGTTTCAGGCCATGAAAGAGCTCAAAAAGGATTTGGAAAAGCAAGTTAGAGAAGTAGAGGAAAAATTGGGAAGAGAAATGAGAGTGATGGAAGAAAATCATGAAAAACAAGTCAAAGACTTGCTAAAGAAGACTCAAAAAAATACTGAAAAAAATACTGAATAAAGCAAAACCTTAAAAAGTAAACTAACTCAAAAGGCAAAAGAACTCCAAAAAGCCAACAAGGAGAAGAATGCCTTGAAAGGCAGAATTAACCAAATGCAAAAGGAAGTCCAAAAGACCACTGAAGAAAATACTACCTTAAAAATGAGATTGGAGCAAGTGGAAGCTAGGGACTTTATGAGAAATCAAGATATTATAAAACAGAACCAAAGGAATGAAAAAGTGGAAGACAATGTGAAATGTCTCACTGGGAAAATCACTGACCTGGAAAATAGATCCAGGAGAGAGAATTTAAAAATTATTGGACTACCTGAAAGCCACAATCAAAAAAAGAGCCTAGATATCACCTTTCAAGAAATTATCAAGGAGAACTGCCATGATATTCTAGAGCCACACGGTAAAATAGAAATTGAAAGAATCCACTAATCACACCTCCTCAAAAAAGATCCCAAAAAGACAACTCCTAGGAATACTGTTGCCAAATTCCAGAATTCCCAGATCAAGGAGAAAATACTGTAAGCAGCCAGAAGGATACAATTTGGGTATTGTGGAAACACAATCAGGTTAACACAAGATCTAGCAACTTCTACATTGAGGGATCAAAGAGCTTGGAATACAATGTTCTGGAGGTCATTGGAGCTAGGATTAAAACCAAGAATCACCTACCCAACAGAACTGAATATCGTGCTCCAAGGCAAAATATAGACTTTCAATAAAATAGAGGACTTTCAAGCTTTCTCAGTGAAAAGACCAGAGCTGAATAGAAAATTTGACTTTCAAACACAAGAATCAAGAGAAGCATGAAAAGGTAAACAAGAAAGAGAAATCACAAGGGACTTACTAAAGTTGAACTGTTTTGTTTACATTCCTACATGGAAAGATGATGTGTGTGATTCATGAGACTTCAGTATTAGGGTAGCTGAAAGGAATATACATATATGAGTATGTATGTGTGTGTATATATATATATATATACACACACTTATATGTATGTATGTATGTGTGTGTGTGTGTGTGTATATATAGACAGAGGGCACAGGGTGAGTTGAACATGTAGGGATGATATCTAAAAAAATCCAATTAAGGGATGAGAGGGGAATATACTGAGAGAGGGAGAGAGGGGAACTGATAGAATGGGGTAAATTATCTCACATAAAAGTGACAAGAAAAAGCAGTTCTGTAGGAAGGGAAGAGGGGGCACGTGAGGGGGAACGAGTGAATCTTGCTCTCATAGGATTTGACCTGAGGAGGGAATACCATACACACTCAACTGGGTATCTTACTCCACAGGAACGATGGAGGAAGAAGATAAAAAAGGGGGAATGATAGAAGGAAGGGCAGATGGGGGAGGAGGTAATCAATAACAAACACTTTCGAAAAGGGACAGAGTCAAGGGAGAAAATTCAATAAAGGGGGATTGATTGGGAAGGAGCAAAATATAGTTAGTCTTTCACAACATGAGTATTGTGGAAGGGTTTTACATAATGATACACATGTGGCCTATATCGAATTGCTTGCCTTCTTAGGGAGGCTGGGTGGGAAGGGAAGAGGGTAGAGAATTTGGCACTCAAAGTTTAAAAAGAGATGTTCAAAAACAAAAAAAAAAAGTTTTTGCATGCAACTGGGAAATAAGATACACAGGCAATGGGGCAGAGAAATTTGTCTTGCCCTACAAGAAAGGGAAAAGGGGATGGGAGGGGAGTGGGGTGACAGAAGGGAGGACTAACTGGGGAATGGGGCAACCAGAATATATGCCATCTTGCAGTGGGCGCGAGGGTAGAAATGGGGAGAAAATTTGTAATTCAAACTCTTGTGAAAATCAATGCTGAAAACTAAATATATTAAATAAATTAAATAATTTTTTTAAAAGAAAACCTATCAAGTATTTACATATGCATTTTATTTTTTCTTTTTTTTTAAATCTTGGCTCCGCCCCTACAAATGTATTTTAAAAAGAAACTTGGTAACTGATTAATCTGTGAGAAAAGGTACAAAGAAAAGACCTTGTAAAATCTTTTTTGTTAACTTGTGAGGATTCTTGGAACCATCCAATAACAAAGTCTTTATTACAATCCTTGCACAAAATGGGGGTGGAAATTTTCAGACCTGCTTATGATGTAGAGTGTGTGTGTGTGTGTGTGTGTGTGAATTTGGAGGTTTATATCAAGTAGCCAGTGTTGTTTTTCTAGGAATTCAAGTGAACTATCATTTCACTATCCAGAATGCAATTATTTTCTTGACTTCTAGTGATATATTTTATACCAGGATGAATTCATATTCTAGGAGCAAGGAGAAGACAAAGGAAGAAAAGAATATTGAGTAAACTTTTAAAGGTCTGGTAAACTTTTTTGTAATAAGGCTAATTTAATTGGGTATATTTGTGGCATTGCTTCACTTAGAAAAATTAAAATCTCTTCCCCATTGCAAATAGCTTTTGACTGTGCAGGGTGGGTAATTAGGAATTTGTAATAATTAGGAATTTATTTTGTTCTGGTACTTTTGGGGATTCACTTATGATACTTAATGAAGATAATTTACACAAAATTATTTTTGATAAATTCCAATTTTAAGGATTTATTTTTCCTTTATTGAATAAGAGTTAGCTGTAAGTTTAGAGGTTTCCAATTTATTCCATTAGATCCTAATGACTGCCTTTTCAAATCAGGGCAAATTTTAAGTTGTTTTTAAGAAAGAGAAATACTTTTAGGAAGGAATTTCTAAGTAAAAAAAATCTTCTGTATGTATGTTTAAATAAAACACTTTTGTGTGATTTTTAGAAGGCCTGATAAATTTTATTTGTAAGCTAATTTACTGTAATAATTTGATAGTATTACTAACAATTGTGTCCAGTCCTACTATGATTACTGAGACTTTACTGTTCAAAGATAAAGCTTTTTTGGGACCCTGAATAATCTATGTGAGTTTCCTTCTTAGGTCTGTTGTGTTCTTAGGCCAACCTTAAATGGGCACTTTAAGAAAAAAATGTCGAAAGATGGCGACTGGAAAGCAGTAACTGGCGCGAGCTCCCCACTAAGTCCCTCTAAAAACCTATGAAAAAATGGCTCTGAACCAATTCTAGAACTGCAGAACCCACAAAGGGGCAGAGGGAAGCAGGGCTCCAGCCCAGGTCAGCCTGGATGGTCTCGGGGTAAGG
>JAQQSZ010005696.1:0-13805 GCA_028646595.1 Phalanger gymnotis | reverse complement strand
GTGAATTGCTCTGTCACTTCTCTTTCCTGACAGAATAGTCTGCTGAAATTTTCAAAACCTTGAATTTTCCCAGATGCTGCAGGAAGCTACAGACATGGATCATCAAGAAAGACTCCAAGACCAACAACCGGGTAAGGAAAGGATTAGTGGGGAAGGACTTCCCCACGCATCACAAACTATCTCTGTAATAGTGGTCTTTTGGTATCTGTACTTTTGGGTGAAAATTGTTCCTTTTAGTGATTATTCATGAACTCCAAGTAAACTGCTAACAGGTAACAATAGACAAATGTGTCACCACAGTCCAGTGAAAAGACTGCTAAATTCAAAGTGATGGGACCCAAGTTTGAATATAAGTTCTGTTAACTGAGTGACCACCTGAATAATCATGTAATTTCTCAGGGCCTCAGTTTCCTTGACTGTAAAATTTGGGGGTTGGACTTCCCCAGGTCATCACTTCTGCTTTGGCTATTATCTTCTCCATTACCAACTGTGACCCTTTTGTTAACTCCATACCCAATTCTTTCTGTTAAGTCTTTTGCTTCCACTTGTCATAATCCAATTTTAGATTATTTCCACAATCAATCTCCTTTGCTTCTACTTCTGTCCACTGAATGGAGTAAGTAAAAGTCATGCAGCTGTGTTGATTGTCTCCACTAAAAATTCATGTTATATCTTCTCTATTGGGCCCTCTCTGGAGTGATTCAATATTTTATTTTCCACCAATTTATTTCCTATTCCTATTCACTCCCCAAAGAAGCTGATTCCAAGCCCACTCCCATTCCCATACCACTCACTCATCTCACTCTCTCAGCTGAGGACTTAACCTCATACTCTTCTGAGACAACGGAGCTCATTCCCTGGGAGCTTTCTCTTTTCCGCTTCTTCACATTTCACAACCGCTTGGCATCGTCTCCCACTATCTTATTCATTACTCCAGTTTCTGATGATGCCATTGCCCTTTTCCTCACCAAAGCCAACAGCCTCTCTTTCATGTCCTCTAGCAGATTACACCAGTTATTACCTCCCTTTATCTCTGTGAGATTCAATCTCTCCCTATTCATTGACTCCTTCCCTGCTACCTGTAAACATGCATAAATCTCTTACACCCTTAAACATAGTGTATCAGACCTTTCTTCAAGCTAACATCATCAATCTCTTTTCCTTTTCTCAAGCTTCTTGAAAAATCTGCCTACATTTGCTGCGTTCACTTCCTGTCCTCTCACTTTTTTTTGTCGAAATGCTTGCAATCTGGCATCTGACCTCATTACTCAAATGAAACCTCCCTTCCAGGGAGGTTGTTGTGAGAATAAATAAGATAGCATTTGTAAAGCATTTCATAAAACCTACATAAATTATATAAATGCTAAATTATTATTGATAGTAGTATATATTAGTATTATTAGTTGTTGTGTTTGTCCTTAGTTTTCGAAGAGGACCATGACGTCAGGGAAATGAGGACATGACTTGCAGTTGACTTTGATTTGATGAGAGAGACCTGTGCAAGGTCACCAGCCTCACTTTTCCTCCACAGCCATCTGGGTCCAGTGGCCTGATCTTCACTAGGACAATTGGAGATGGCCCAGGTTCTTTGGGAGACCCTGCTCCTTTTAGGCTAAGGTCTTTTCTGGTTCTCACTTTGAGTGAGGTAAAGTCCATTCAGTGAATAGGCCTCTTTAAGAAGCTAATCAAGGGATGGCCCCTTTAATTAACACTCAAAAAAAAAAATTAAACCGGGAGGGGCAGACCCTAAGGGGACCAAGCCAAAAGAGAAAGAGTTACTATTTAGAATTTACATTCATTCTGTGCTAGAAGGGCAGGGACCTATTGTCTAATCTATGAGCTCCAGAGCGAATTGTGTTTAAGGCTTGGTTTTTGAGAAAGAAATCTGGCCAGTAACCCCAAAGTTAAGGAAGCAGCCTTCAGCCATCGAAATGTACCTTCCTTTGGGCAGGGCACCTTGAGGAAGAAGGAGAGGGAAAAGGAGAGGCAGAGGGAGCGGGGTGAAGGGAGAGGGAGGGGGAGGAGAGGTAGTTGGAGGGAGAAGGAGAAGCTACTGACTGGTTGTTTGTCCTTCATTTTTGAAGAGGACCATGACATCTGAAGTCAGGAAAAGTTGTGTTCAAAACATGCCTCAGACATTTAGTAGGTCTATCACCCTGAGCAAGTCACTTAAGGTCTGTCACCCTCAGTTTCCTCATCTATAACATGGGGGAAATAATAGCATTATAACTCCCAAGGTTGTTGTAAGAATAAGATGAGATAATATTTGTAAAGCCTTTTGCAAAACTTAAAGTGATAAATAAATGCTAACTCATTATCATTATGACAATTGTTAGAAATAAGCTGGACACTGAAATTCAGGTATCAAGGGCAACTTATTATTATTGAGGAATTCAAAGGAATTGGTAAATGTTCCTGGCCATGAGCAGACTCCATCCTTCTTTAGGAAGAGGGGAGTGGAGAGTACAGGAAAGAGAATAACTATTCTGTTAGACTGACATAGATTGACGCACCACCAGCTCAGTACCTCCCTTCAGAGAACGGATTGGTCAGCTCCCTTCTGGGTCACAGTCTTCCCTATACACCCCAAACATGCAATTCCTTGGCATGTTCCCCCCACCTCAATATACGTCCCATGTTCAAAAATGGCAGAAAACTCCTCCCTGTGGGTGTGTGAGGTAATATCCAATTAGCCAATGAAGCATGTGTGGTAGCCATTTGACCCCGTTTTCTCTTCAACCCTGACTGTTGTCTGGCCACCTTAGACCAGTTTTGCCTATATCCTGAAACTGTGGTTTCTACAAAACCACAAACTCTATTCCCATTGGTGGAGGACTCTCATCCTGGTTAATTTTTACTCCTTCTTTATTCAGGCTGACACTTCATTAATTATTCTATGGAACTCAATTATAACTCTTCTGTGGAAACCTAACTTTCCCTAACTTTTACTCATCTCTCACACTTTTATTATGATTCCACTCACAAGGTTACCTTGAATATGTTTTGTATGTGTTTGGTATATAGCTATATATGTGCACATTCTCTCCCAGGTTAGAATATTAGCTCAACTGGGACTGTTTTAATTGGGCCTTTGTCAGCCTCCACACAGAGCACAGTGCCAGGCACAGAGTAGGTACTTAGCAAATAATTATCAATTGGTTGATGGGACTAGATAACCTGAAATCCCTTCCAATTCTAGATGTATCATGCTAGGATCTTGTACTTCACATGGGTGGAGCTAAGATCATACTAATTGAGAGATAATGACTCAGACTTCTGCTTCACTGAGAAGACTGAGACTGTCCAACTGAAGCTCTCTTATCTCAATCCTCAGAACTCCCCATCATCAGTCACTCTTTTCTCCTCCCTCCTGGTCCCAGGCAAGGTGATATACATATTCCTCACTAATTTTCTCTGTGTGACTTCTCTACATCACTTTCTCTGCCTGATTTCGTGTTGACATTTTTCCCTACCTCAAAGAGTTTACTCCAACAGCATCTCTCTTTTGTCCTTCCTCTGTTTTGACTATGTTGAAATGAGGCCCCTTGGTCAAGTACTGAGTTCTGCCTAATTCCTGATGAAAACCATTGCCATTTACAGCAGAATGTTATTAATTGACATGTTTTTTTTTTCTCTGACAGGGTTGGGGTACATGACAGAGCCTGAGCAGGACAATGAAGTAGATGAATTGAGAATTCTTCTTGTGGGGAAACATGGTTCAGGGAAAAGTGCTGCAGGAAACAGTATCCTGGGCAGGTGCATGTTTGAGTCCAGACTCAGTGAGCAGCCAGTGACCCAAGTATGCAGGAAAGAGCAGCGCATCTGGAGGCAAAGAAAAGTTGTGCTCATTGACACTCCAGATATCTTTTCCCAAATGGACTCCCAGAAAGAGCTCTGCCATCTCTCCTCTCTATGCTCCCCAGGCCTGCATGCCCTCCTTTTAGTGACCCCTCTGGGCTTCTACACAGAGGAAGATGAGACAGTGGTGGGGAACATCAAGAAAGTTTTTGGGGAAGAAGCTCTGAGGAAACACTTGATCATTCTGTTCACCCGGAAAGAAGACTTGGCAGGCAAGGACCTGAGGGAGTTCATAAAGAATACAGATAAGCCTCTTCAGAAACTCATTTGGGACTGTGGATTTCAGTACTATGCTTTCAATTACCGAGTCACAGGAGAGGAGGAACAACTCCAAGTGAATGGGCTTCTGGAGGAGATCAACAAAATGGTAGACAGGAATGGAGGTCAGCATTTTATCTTCAGGAAGTCTGTTATTAGACCTGATAGGAAAATAAAATGTAGAAAATGTAAAGAATGGAGGCTAAGGAGAGAAGTGGAAAAATATATACATTGGCAGGAAATTACTGCAAATGAAGGCTTTTTTGGTTCTTCTAACTTTTCACCAATCTCATCTCTGCTATCATCCCTTTATAATCAGTCTCTTTTAATTATTTTCTGTCCTTTCATTTTATTTGGGTCAATCTCATTTCCCCAACTACATTGTGATAGAAATTTGTGAATAACACAAACTGAGGCACAAAATTCTAAGCATAATCAATTTTCTAAGAAAGCTAGCAATTGCCAATAAATGAGGTCAGTGACTCCTCAGCAGTCCAAGACAAACTTGAGTTGTACAGAGATTATTTTTATACTCATAAAAGAGGAATTGGAACATTGCAGTGTCATTAAGAAACTTGTTTTGATTGTATTTTCAATGGCTGGGACATGACAAACGATTTGGATTTAGGCTACGTACACCTTGGATGATTCTGGGGTTCTAAGAAAGACTCTATTGCCAAATTTGGAAAAGGGTTGGAATCATAATAGAAACTGTTCAATGCCTGGCTGTGCAGAAGCTCAGTTCAGCAAAAAATGAGAAACTTTATGTATCTACTACAATGAAAAGACACATGCGCGCGCGCACACACACACACACACACTTTTTTGATCCTAACAGCTGTTTCATATAAAATCTAAATTGAATCCACAGGATAGTCAATACCAGCTTCATTCAGGATTTTTTATTATTTCCTTTACTTCTTGAGAGCAAGGATCATAGTTTATACTCCTCTCAATGCTCCACAATAGCTAGCACACTGTGCCACATATAGAACCATAGATTGAGTCAGAAGGGAACATAGATCTCCATCTACCATGCTAAGCCTCTCATTTTCCAGGTGAGGAAAATGAAGCCCAGAGTGAGTAATTTGCTGTGAGTCATGCAACTAGAAAGTGGCAAAGTCAAGATTTGCACTCAGGTCTTCAGATTCCATATTCAGGATTCTTTGCATCTGCCCATACTGTCTTTAATAATTGATTCTCAATAAATTCTGACTGGCTGATTCTTTGGGCTCTCAGTCCTTTTACCATCTACCCCTCTAAGTTCTCCCATTCCTCTCATATCCACTTTCTTTTCCTGCTTTCCCATCTCTTTTGTAGGTGGTTTAGAGCTTCTGACTCTGGGAGAAAGGTGACAAGAAAGAGGCAGAAGGGTTTTAAAGAGGCCCTGACTCCAACAATCTTTGGCCAAAAATTATCAGCTAGACATAGTCTTGGATCCTAGGTGTTCTCCAGAAACAGGATAAAGATAATGCCCAACAGGGAGGTCAGTACTTTACCTTCAAGAAGTCTGTCTTTGGAATGGATAGAAAAAAATTTCAGAGATGCTAGAGGAGGATAAACCCCACAGAGAAGAATGGATGATGAAAAATGATGTACACTCTAGGGAAGAGAGTTTTAACCTTTTTAATGTCATAAACCTTTGGTAGTCTGATATAACCTACAGACTCCTTCATATAATGGTTTTTGATGCATATAATAAAAATATAGGATTAGCAACAAAACCAATTACATTGAAAAAGAGCCCTCAAAATATTTTTTAAATGTTCACTGATCCTAGGTTAACATCTCCTGTTCTAGAGAGAAATAGCCAGGTCTTCCCTTTCTTCAATATTTCTCAGTATCCCAGGTCTTATTTCTCTCTTCTGTGATTCAGTTGAATGACATCTTTTCCCTTCTCTGGGATTCACTTTTCCCATTTTTCATATACAAAAATTGGGGTCTCATCTACTTCTAATGTTTCATGAAGAGTATGATTTATTGATCCACCCACATTGTACATTTTACTGACCTCAGTTTAGCTTGGGGCCAGTTAAGCTCTACCCTTCACAATCTCTGCTATTTCTACATACTTGCTATAGAGCAGGGCTAATTTCTTTTAAGGGACTTTGAAGTCTCTGGGCAATTTCAAAAATAATTTATTCTATACTTTTACATTTACAATACAATTGTGGTATTATAAGAGTACAAAGAAAATATAAAACATAATTACAGGTTTAAAAGTCCATGTTGGCCAAAAAAATATACCCAGATGGAGAAAAATAGTATGCAGTAGAAGAGAAGGGTGCCATCACAGGAAACATAAGTTATAAGTGTTATTTGGAATCCATAGAAAGGAACCATCACTCTTGGTTTAATGGATAGGAAAGGCTTTATGGGAGAAGATGACTTAAAGTTATTATTAGGCCTCAAATCGTAGGTAGGATTTCAGCAGAGGGGAGAGAATTTAGGAGGAAAATTCCTTCGGGCTCAGGAGAACCACATGAGTAGAGGAAATGTAGAGTATAACATTTTCCGGGGGTCAATAGAAGGATTCTCTGATTGGGGCAGAGAGATGTTATTTATGAGGTAGCTATACTGGGCTTAAACTATTAAGAGACTTGACTTTGGACTTTACCTTGACAGACAGAGAGTCATTTTAATTTCTAGGGAAAACGAGTGACTTGGAAAAAGCAGTGTTTGAGAAAGAAATTTTTTTTTATGATGTGAGCTTGAGTATAATACAGTCAGGATGGGAACCAGTAATGACAACAACCACAGCAATAATACTACTCATCACAATAATAATTTGCATTCAAAAGTGATGAAATTAGTAATCACTAGTGGACTTTAGGGTAGTTTCAAAACAGTCTTCTGAAGATTCTACAAAAGATGTCTCTTAAGGAGAGATTTACTTGATAAGAACTAAGGCAATCACAAGGGAAAACAGAAGAATGCAGCACAGAAAATTTTTCACCTCTAAGTTCCAACTCTCAAGTAACCCAAATTTTCTTTGTCATTAAAATTGATAGGTCACATTCATCATGATGACCTAAAGTGGCCTAAGATTATGAATCATCAAAGGACTTATTTATGTTCAACATATCTCCATCTGAAATACTTCTTAGTGTATTTTAATTTTAGAAAGCTGAAAATTCTTAGATGAGACACACTCATATGATCCCTATCATGTTCTCAAAGAAAAACATGAAAACTCTACTTTATGTTATAGGCCCATGTCTACAAGAAACAATTCCTATTAATTTAGCACTCATCTAAATACAAGCATTTCCAGTTTAGAGAATGAAAAGTCCAAACTGACATAGTTCCTTCTGCTCTTCTCTACCCTGAACCACTTGGACATCACTCTATCCCAAGATAATTGGAAGTAACAATTATAGGAATGTTGAACATGGAGAATATCACAAAAATCTGATGACAGCTCACCTTAGTGAAGTGTAGGAGAGATGAGAGTGTCCCCCTCTTCTCTGTCTCGGTCTCTCTCTCTCTCTTTATCTCTCTTTCTGTCTCTGTCCCTCCATTTACACACACACACACAGAGCAACACACATATATATATGGAATAATGTGTTGGCAATTATTTAACAACTGTTTCTTTAAAATTTTAAATTGTTAATTTATTATTATTAATTATATATAATTAATATAATTGATATTAATTATATATAATATTAATATATAATTAATAATAAAATTATTAACATTTTCTCCATTATTTTCTTAGGTCTAAAAAATCGGCAAAACAAATGAAGCCCTAATTTATAGTATTTGCTGATTCTAGCAGTGCAAATGCTCACATTGATAATATTTTAAACAAGTTTTTATTGATTTCTTCTGTTTTGATACCATCATGGCTATCCCAAGGATCTCTTCTCCTCTCATTTTGAGACTGCTAACCCATATAACAAACTGTAGTTTTTTTTTTTAAAAGAGGAAAAATTCATCACAAGTAATTGATACGTTCAAAAAGTGCAAGGAAAGATATGCAATGTTTATCAGTTGTGGACCCCTGTCTTCATGAAGGGGTATTATAGGGGTGTCTTTTCATATTTTTCATTCCAATCATGCTTGATCTTAATTTTATGGCATTCAACTTTGATTTTTCTCATTGCGATTGCTCTTTCTATGTACATTGTTGCAGTCATTATGCCCAGTGTTTGCTTGGTTCTGCTTACTTCACTCTGTATCAGTTCATATGGATATTTCCATTCTTCTCTATATTAATCATAATACTATTCCTTATATGACAATAATTTTCTACTACTTCTACGTACCAAATTTGTTTAGCTGTTCTCCAATTGATGGTCATCTCTTCTGTTTCCAGTTCTTTGCTATCATAAAAAGTGCTGCTATAAATGTTTTGGTGTACATGGGGACTTTGTTCTTATCAATAGCTTCCTTGGGGATATAAGAAAAGTAATGGGGTGTCTGGTTCAAAGGGTTTGGGCATTTTAGTCACTTTGAATAATTACAAATAGTTTTCCTAAATGGTTGAAACCTTTCACCCTTCCATCAATAATGTATTATTCACACTGAACATTTAACAACTGAATCAATTTGATTTGAACTGGCTCCAGCACATCTTGGAACATATGTATGTAAAATACAGACACACACACACACACTCATATATATATGAGTTCATATATATGATTCACATGTGCATATATGACCATAAAAGATAAATGAATGTACAGTATATGTAGGGACTCACACATAAATAGAAACAAAAATGACTTCTTTCTCCCTCCCTCTTCTCCTTTCCCTGCTATCTCTGTTCATCTTTCTCTCTCTATTCCTACACACACACACACACACACACACACACACACACACACACACACACACACCCCAAATCTCAGTTAAATTCCAAAAATCTTCAACAGGTTGCACAATTTTCTTTTTAAAAAAATGGCTGTAGTGGAGCCAATACAAAAAGAAAAGCTTTTATGAAAATTTTGAAATGCTTTTTGACTCTGTGATTGTAGGATTCAACTACTCCAATAGCCTCTGTTTTGACCATGATGAAATGAAGCACCTTAATCTGATCCCAAGTCCTGCCTAAATCCTAACAAACCCAGTTGCCATTTGTAGGAAAAGGCGATTAATTAACATGTTTGTTTTATCTCAACAGGGTCTGGGCACATGATAAAGCCCAAGCAGGACAAAGAGATGGATGAATTGAGGATTCTTCTTGTGGGAAAACATGGTTCAGGGAAAAGTGCTGCAGGAAACAGCATCCTGGGCAGGTGTGTGCTTGAGTCCAGACCCAGTGAGCAGCCAGTGACTCAAGTGTGTAGGAAAGACCAGCGCATCTGGAGACACAGAAAGGTTGTGCTCATTGACACTCCAGATATCTTTTCCCAAATGGACTCCCAGAAAGAGCTCTGCCATCTCTCCTCTCTATGCTCCCCAGGCCTGCATGCCCTCCTCCTAGTGACCCCACTGGGATCTTACACAGAGGAAGATGAGAGAGTGGTGGGGAACATCAAGAAGCTTTTTGGAGAGGAAGCTCTGAAGAGACATGTGATCATTCTGTTCACCCAAAAAGAAGACTTGGCAGGCAGGGACCTGATGGAGTTCATAAAGAATGTGGATAAATCTCTTCAGCATCTCATTTGGGAATGTGGATTTCAGTATTATGCTTTCAATTACCAAGTCACAGGAGAAGAGGAACAACTCCAAGTGAATGGGCTTCTGGAGAAGATTGACAAGATGAAGTATGACAATGGAAACCAGTTTTGTATCTTTAGGATGCCTGCTACTAGAACTGGTAGGAAAATAAAATGTAGAAACTCTAAAGAAAAGGGGCCAAGGGAATAAGAAGGACTAGAAAGAATGAACACATTGGAGAGAAGTCTTTGCAAATCTATTTTTCTTCTAACTTTTCATCCATCTCTTCTCTGCCATTAACCTCTTATAGTTTGTCTCCTGTTTAACATTTCATTATGTCTTGTCTTCTATTGTTTTCTAGTCACTTTATGTAATTCAATCTTAGGTCTTTTTAAAAAGTTTTAATTTATGCAATAAAAGAAGCATTTCTATAACATAATACAATTTAAAAAAGATTGCACATGAAACTGCAGATCTGCTATGCACAACTAGCTATTTCTTTCAAATATACAATAAAATTGTCATGTAAATTTCTTTTTTTCTCTTACCTCTCTACCCCAACCTAGAGATAGCTATCATTAGACACAAATATGTGTATATATGTATATGTTTATGTATATGTATACGTATATGTATGTATGTAAAATTATTCCATAGATTTTTCTATTTAACAATTATTTCTCTGGATGCAGATAGCAGCTTTATTCATATGTTTCTTATAATTAATTTGGGCATTTATTATACCCAAAATGACTTATTCCCTCAAAGTCATTCTTAAAACAATATTTTAGCTGGCAGTGGCCCTATAGTACTGAAGCTCAGGAGGACAGTGGGGTTTAGAACCTCAATTATCCTTTGTGGGGTCATTGGGAGTTCCTGCCACAGCTGAGAACCCCTCTAGAGAACCAAATGAGAAAAATCAATGTAGAAGAAATTCCAGGAAATGCCTCAGAGGGGCTACAGATTTAGAGAGTCTTCACAGGTCTCCGCATCTATGGTAAGGCAATGTGATATCACAGAAAGAAATGCAGACTTAGCAAAAGACCAAAGATGAAACACAGCACCTACCTCTTGCCACTCTAACTCCCTTCACTGGTAGAGCCAGGAGGAAAATTTATGAAGGTTTGCCTGAGTGTTTCTTAGGATCTGAAGCTTTGGATGGACGGGTTCTATGAGTATGGGCTGTTACTATCTGCAGCATCCAGTATGGCCTCATGTTCTTTGGGATCCTCATGTAATGATCATGAAACAATGTTTTTTATTTCCATTTTCATTTTTCAAAGACAGAGGGGTTTGGCAATTCTCATGGGCTGTTTCAGCCCCTCCTTTTCTTTCATAAATGCATAAATGGGAATGAAATTCATCAAAAGAAAGCAAGCTTACTTGGTAAGGCCATCTCTAAGTTTCCAGCTCTAATAGGTTGCATTTTTAAAAGTTAATTTATTTTTCTTTTACATGTATTACCTCTCTCTTTTATTGGCCTTCCAAATTTAAAACAATTGAAATGAACATTTAAAAAGAAGAAAAGCCTCATAACAAATATAGATAATTCAACAAAATAAATTGTCACATTGGCCATGCCCAACAGTGTATGACTCATTCTATATTTCAAATTCATCTGGCAAGAGGTAGGTGCTATGTTTCATTTTTGGTCCTTTGGTAAGACTACATTTCTTTCTGTGATATCACATTGCTTTGCCATAGATGCAGAAGCCTTCAATTTCCCTATGATGCAGCAATTTTAAATAGTGTTTGCAGTGGTAATCCTTTACTGGTATAGGAACTCCCAAAGAGAAAGGAAATGATACTCACCTTCTAAAGCAAGACTGGAAGTCTTGGGGACTGTAATATAGCAGTTTCCTACCAGGAGACAGTGGGGAAAATTCTCTCTAATTGCCTTAAGGGTAAACAATAATGATTTTGTGAAGACTTTATAAAATTAATGAATCTTGAAGAAGAATTTAATGGATGAGAGAAAGATGCTGCCTAGTAGATAGGCATAAGGAAAAAACAAAAGAATACATGTATGGAAAATTCTTTTTTGTCTGCAATTTCAATAACTAGAGAGCTCAAACAATTTCATTTTTCTTTGTCATCTATAGTATAAAATGATAGCTGATATTTTCTACTAATCGTGCTTAAGTGAATCATCAAATAATTTTGGCTATGTTTAATATGGTTTTCATTGCAGTATATCTTAGTCCATTCTAATTTTATAAAAACTGGTGTTGCAACAATTCAACTAGCCGCTGCTGTGGGGCTGAAAGACCAACACAAGCCCAACAACAAGAATGCCACCAGCATAGGTTCTTTTGATCTGCTTTACTAAGGAAAGCAGCTTTAAGGGGTTAATAATCTTATTTCAATCCAACATATAAATACCATTCATTTGGTTCGGGGGAAAAAGCCAGCACCCTAAACAAACAAATTACAAACATACATTATAAACAGACCAAATACAATTCACAGTTACCAAGAAGCATCAGCATCTGGGTTCACATGGTGGAGGGCTCTTAAATACAGCTGCCCAGAGTCTCCACATCAATGCTCCTCCAAGAGTGAGAGCCTCAAGCAAATAGCTCTATTCTCTCTTTTTATACACTCTTTAGCCATCATCAAATGTCATCTGAGTGACCAGAACTTAGGCTCTTACTATTGGCTCTCATCTTAGCAACTCCCCTTAGGACCCTGAGAGCTTTATGCCCACATAGGCTTAGCACCTAGTTGATAGGTGTTTGGGCCTGGGGCTTTGCACCTAGTAAGGTTCAATCAAAGCCACTTAATTTATCATTCTAAAACTGTAAGAAAGTCTCCCCTTAGTTACCAATGCAATTGGTAATACAGAGATGACATATTTAGGATCTCTTTCAGGTAACCAAGATATAGGGACACCTGTATATTGTTATTTCAACAAAACATTTTGAAGTAACATAGCTAGTAGGTTATAACCAAACCCCATTATAAAGTCTCAAAAACCTAGTGTAATGTGTCAGTGTGTCAACTGTTCCTTTGGAACTCCCTCGTAGTGCTACTTTGCCTAACTGTGTTAGATGGGGCATAGCAGTATTGTGTTGTCTAGATCATCCTGTTTCTTGAATTAAACTGAATGAGAAGGAATTTTTTATTGTTTGTGTAACATGGAACTGAACAATGAGGGCCCAGTCCTTGGAGCATGCTCAGTTGGTGAGCTTGTTTCTCTAAGTGTGTAATGTGGAATGGCAAGGTCCAGTTCTCCACTTAAGAACACATGCAGCTATATTCTCTTTTCTGTCTGCTTATTGCTTAGTGGGGGGGGGGGGGTCGGGGGGGGGGAGAAGACTTTTTGGCTGGTTGCTGAGCCAGAAGTGAGAATGCATGCAAAAGGTAGATGATTGCCACCAGAGACATAAATGGTCCCAGGACTGGTTGCTCATCAAGGGTTCCCTTTATACTGAAAATAGGAGAGTGTATCTTTAGCCAGAGCATAAGGAGAAAGAGATGAGAGGATTCATGTAAATTAGACCAGGAGAAGGAGACATATAAACTGGACCAGCAAAGCAGCATATGAGAAATAAAGGACACATGGACAGTAGCATTTCCAATGAGGACATGGTTGTTAATCTTTCATTTGTTTCTTCCCACAGATATGCTGAGCCTCATCCTTGTAGGGAAAAGTGGGACTGGGAAGAGCTCAACTGGGAACACCATTATTGGGAAGCATAATTTTAGAGTCAAACATGCAGGAAAAACAATCACTCAGACCTGTCAGAACAATGCCAGGGCCTGGAAAGAGAAGACTATTACAGTTGTCGATACTCCGTCCTTTGACCTTACCCTGGCTAGTAAAGATCTTCTTTCTAAACAAGGGGAAGAAGCCTTTCGTAGCCTTTGCCTATCTCCAGGAGCCAAAGTTTTCATTCTGGTGATTCAGCTGGGCCGGTTCACTCAAGAAGATGAGAAGGGCATTAGGGATCTAAAAACCATATTTGGAAAAGAGGTCACTGAGTACATGATTGTGGTCTTCACCAGGAAAGAAGATCTGGGTACTGGGACATTGAAGGATTACATCAAGGCTTCAGATAATCAAGCACTTAAGA
>JAQQSZ010005695.1:0-13805 GCA_028646595.1 Phalanger gymnotis | reverse complement strand
TCTTGATTTCTCATTAGGTCACTAGCTTCCACTTGCTCCAATCTCATTTTTAAGGTAGTATTTTCTTCAGTGGTCTTTTTGGACCTCCTTTTCCATTTGGCTAATTCTGCCTTTCAAGGCATTCTTCTCCTCATTGGCTTTTTGAAGCTCTTTTGCCATTTGGGTTAGTCTATTTTTTAAGGTGTTGTTTTC
Organism: Phalanger gymnotis; assembly: GCA_028646595.1. Lineage (NCBI taxonomy): Eukaryota > Metazoa > Chordata > Mammalia > Diprotodontia > Phalangeridae > Phalanger > Phalanger gymnotis. Next base: position 13,613 of record JAQQSZ010005695.1, on the reverse strand, counting down.
TTCAGTATATTTTTCAGTATATTTTTGGATCTCCTTTAGCAAGTCATTGACTTGTTTTTCATGGTTTTCTCACATCCTTCTCATTTCTCTTCCCAATTTTTCCTCTACTTCTCTAACTTGCTTTTCCAAATCCTTTTTAAGCTCTTCCATGGCCTGAGATCAGTTCATGTTTTTCTTGGAGGCTTTTGTTGTAGGCTCTTTGACTTTGTTGACTTCTTCTGGCTGTATGTTTTGGTCTTCTTTGTTACCAAAGAAAGATTGCAAAGTCTGAGACTGAATCTGGGTGCATTTTTGCCACCTGGCCATGTTCCCAGCCAACTCACTTGACCCTTGAGTTTTTAGCAGGGTATGACTGCTTGTACACTAAGGAGCTCTATGTTCCAAGCCTGGGGGGATGCGCCAGCTCTGCCACACCAGCACTCCTCCTCCCCCAAGACCCCCCAACCTGGACTGGACTTAGATCTTCTGCAGGCTCTTCACCCCTGCTCTAATGCACCACTAAATTCCTCCCACCAGGTGGGCCTGCGGTCAGAAGCAAATACAGCTGTAGTTCTGTAGCTGCCCCACCTCCACTGCCCCCAGGGCAGTGGCTGAAACAGCAAACTCTATCCCAGTCCCCAGCAGCTTCTCCCACTAACCTATTCTGTTGTCCTTGGTGTTTGTGGGTTGAGAAGTCTGGTAACTGCTGCAGCTCACTGATTAAGGGCGCTAGGGCATGCTCCACCCAGCTCCTGGTCTCCTTGGTCTGCATCGCCCACTCTGGGCTCTGCTCTGCTCAGCTCCGCTCCCTTGTGCTCCCAGCTCCATGCGGGATAGACCTTACCCAGAGACCACCCAGGCTGTCCTGGGCTAGAGCCCTGCTTCCCCATGCTATTTTGTGGGTTCTGCAGTTCTAGAATTGGTTCAGAGCCATTTTTATAGGTTTTTGGAAGGACTTGGCGGGGAGCTCAGGCTAGTCCCTGCTTTCCAGCCACCATCTTGGCCCCGGCCTCCCATACTTTCCATTTTTAATAGAAAGAAGTGGAAAATTTTTTGCCTATTTTTACATGACATCAAAGTGTATAGCGGGAAAGGGAAAATATTTCAAGCAAGTGTCCAGCTGTTTAACATAATTCTGATTCATTGGCTGAATTTTCATCTTTTAGCACAAATATTAGGTTTTATGAAGATATGACCTGTGTGAAAGTAGGACACTGGAGTTTCGCTGGTGCTTATGCAGATTGTATCAAGTCCTGTTACATTGCAAAGCCTCCTCAATGAAATCTATAATAATAATATAAGCATTTGGGCTAACTATCCACACAGAAAAGCCAAGTGGATGAAGAATAAAATTTTCCATGGCATTTTCCAGTGAATAAAATTTATTATAAGTGGAGGGAGAGGCATCATAGGCCCCTCTCAAATGGTTTAGCTGCTGAGGCACCTAAAGGATCTTATTACAAGGTAGTGCCATATCAAAAACCCCCAAGGACAGCATTAGGATTATATTCTAGTGCACAATGCAACTTTTGTGATATGGCATTCACCATTATCATTTCTTTATGAACTTTTTCTCTCTAGCAATTTGTATCATCAAGAATGTAGGTTGTGATTTTCATCACCCATGGAGATAGAAGGGGCAAAACCCTTGCAACATTATTAATCTACTGATGTTCCTATTTCTGAACTCTCTAAGCTTATCTTTTTCCCATTTTAGGATTTCATTATCAACATTTCTAGGGTACAAAAAGAAGGAAGAAAATGCTTTTAAAATATAGGTTTTGACTTTCCCATTTGTAGATCCACAGTCACCTCTTTATAATTTCTCTTTGAACTGTCTGATCCCCACCTGCTGACACAAACTCAATTTTTTTCAGGAGATGTTGGAACTGAGCCTGCATATCAGTTGGGAATCTGAGCTCCCACCCACACTTAAATAGAATGATTAAGATTTACAAATGTTCCCCACATGTCTGATTAAAAAAAACATTATAGACTATCTGCCAATCTATGTAAGTAAGATTCCGGGTGTGCACAAATAGGCTTCCGTGAGTTTGGAGAAGTAAAAAATGCAGCATTTCCATGAAACATTTCCTATGCATCAATTACATTTATACGCTGGCTTCTGCATGACTTCCCTTGTGTCTGCTCTACCCTAACCCTTCAAAAATGATTATTTGAAGTAATTTATTTACAGGGAATGTTTAATGAGATGTATTTTCTTATAGAGATATTTCTTACAGAAAGCTTTGTAGCAGAATATATTTGCAGCCTGTTGACTTTGTAATTTAGGGGAAATGTATAAATAAGATTAAATATATTAAATTTTTCTTTTTCAAATACCGTATCCACACTTATATGTGTTTTGATTAGAGAAAGAACTTTCACAGAATCTCAGAGTTGGTTGAGACATTAGAGGTCATCTAGTCAAACTTCCTGCTCGGATGTAGTTATCCTGTTTATTGTGTTTCCTGTGATGGCCATAAGGTCTTAACTTCAATGACCACAATAACCAGGAATTCATTATCCTCTGAGGCTATCCATTCTACTGTGGAAGAGAGGCCAACGGCAAGGACCTTCTTCATTGCCCCAAGCTAAAATGTGTCTCCCTCTGGTTTCTTCCCGTTGGTGCTTGCTCTGCCTCACTCAAGCAGCAACAGAGAAAAGGTCTGACCTGTCTTCTATGTGGCAGTCTGACAGGTATTTGAAGATAGCTGTCATATTCTCTTTAACCTTTTCTTCTCTAGGATAAACTTTGACAAATTGGAAAGGAGTGTTGACATGCTTATGGGGTTTGTTGTATAATTCTTGTCATGCAAAGGAGATTGAGGGTCATATTTGTGTAAAGAAAAGTGTTACTTAGCAAAATGATAAGGGAAGATTTGACTGGATGTAGAAAACTTAGCTTTGCTGGGTGAACAAACTGACAGTAAAAGAATCAGCTAACGAGAGCTTCAGCAAGCTATTTCCTCACTGGCCAGAGAAATGCTAATAATTCTCATTGGAAGACAGCTGAATTGCCCTTTGGAGCTATCTACATTGAGAAAGGTCCATGAGAGACAGCATTATATAAAACAAAGGGTACTAGCCTCATAATTAGGAAGACCTGATGATGATACTTTACATTTGTGTGAAAAGAATAGATTCTTAGGAGAAGAATTCAAGGAGGCATATTAACTATGCTAGCTATATGACCATGAGAGCAAGTCACTTTACTTCTAAGTGCCCTATGAGTTACTGATCTCCATGGATGGAGGGAGTTTCTACACTAAGGGTTCCTTATGTGTATGAAATTACAGATACACATTATTTATACTCCTATCCCCATAGATCATTGCCTTTTGGTTATCATATTATTCAGTCTGGTTTCCCCCAGTCTCTAGTTCATCAGAATGCTAACCATTGATTCTCTTCTGTATTAGTAGTGACAAATCTTCCTACTATCTATTTCTCAGCAAAAGTGAAGTATACCTTCGAAGAGGATAGCAGCCAGAGTTGGACATGCCTCCAGTGCCGATGAAATGTATCAACTTTTACTCTGGTATTACCTCCCTGGATAGAAAATGATGATGATGACAATGATGATGATGATGATGATAATGATGATGATTTACATTTGTAAGAAGAGAATTAGGAGAATAATTCAATGAGGCATCATGGTTCAGTGGAAAGAGCACTGGTTCAAGAGTCAAAGAATTTGTGCTCAGAACCTATCTCTATTGCTTACTATTTGTATTATCTTGGACAAATCATCCAACCTCTCTGCCTCTCAATTTCCTTATCTATCAAATAGAAGGATTTTATTATATACTCTCTGATATCCCATCCAACACTAAATCTATTATCTTGTCATTTGAAGAATCAATGTGAAAAAAATATGTAAGACATGGTAAGATAGCTTTTCTCTTCCATTGGGCTTGGATTTTAAACAAAGCAGACAAAGAAAGGATCTCTCCTCAGGAGGATACTGAGTGGATTACCCAGAGTAAAAAGAACATAATTATGAATTAACATTTATTGGTCTCATATTCACTAGCTTCGTAGACCAGAAAAAAATTCCAAAAAGAAATGAGGGTCAAGAAATAAATGGATAATGATGATGCATAATATGGTCCAATAACATTGGCTGATATTTCCAGAATACTTTAAAGTCTACAAGGTACAGTTCTCATGGCACCTTGTAAAGTAGGTATTATTATCTCCATTTTTGGCAAGAAGAAACTGGAGTTCAGGGCCAGTGACAAGGCAATAATTCAAGTCAAGTTCAATAACTCAATAATGCAAAACCAGGACTCCTGACTTGAAATCTGACACAGCATTGGAGTAAAAGAGGATCCTCCCCTCAAAAAAGTGGAGTAGGATGGAAGGACAAACACGCTAGATAGGACGAGAGAATGGTAGAGGAAATGAGAAGGGGAAGGATAGGAGCTCAGTAACTGACATGGGGAGCAAGAGAGAATTGGCAGGTGCTTTAGACATAAGGTAAGTTACAGTAGAAAAACTTTATGATGAAAATGAGTTTGAATTTGATACAGATGGCAGTGGGGAACCAAAGGAAATTTGTAAGGGTGAGGATGATAAAGTCCCAGCTTTGGGTATGGGGAATTATTTTAGCAGAAGTGTTGCTCAGACAAGGGCAGGCTCCCATTGACATCAAACAAATGAATGGCATTGAGAGGGCAATTTGCCAAAGTTGGATCTCTCAAATTCTTGCCCTAAGTTATTGTGTCAGAAACTAATTGAGAATTCTAGAGGAATATAAGTATGAAAGTAATGGAACAGTTTCTACAAGAAATGCACTCGCCATCAAGCCTCTCACACATACGTCATGAATTTTGGCCGGGCACAATTTTTAAACTTGCTGGGGGTCAGCATTTCTGCAAGATGCCACAGAGTTGTTTTATTAGCTCCACACCTTCCCATTCCCTTGCACCTGTTACACCAGTCATTATTGTACATTTAATAGCTGGTCAGCCTCAAAGGGATATGAACAGATGGAGGACATCAGATTAGCTAGGTTTTTTTTAATGTCTTCAGCTCTTGTTATAGACCTAAAAAAGTGTGAATAAGGTTTCTAGGTTCTTTTTTCCTAACTTACTTCTTGCTCCTCCCAGCTGTCTTCTTGTCTATGTGAAATAGTCACTCATTCTTTGGCCTCATTTTAGGCTCTGGTTAAATCAGGTTTAGATAATTGTAAATTCACAGCAGTATCTTTGAAACTCATGTAGTAATGTTCAAGCTGTTTAACACATGTCTTTTAACTTCCCAAGCCCCAAATGTGGCAATGCTGCCTTTTATAATGCCTAAGAGGAACCTACATTGAAACTTCACTTTAAACCTTTTTTTTAAGGGGATCTTGAATATTACACAGAGGTGGGGGTGGAGGGTAAACTCACAAGTACTGGGCTGGGACCTTTAAAACCAAATGTTGGGTGTGGAGAAATGTGGGAATGCTATGCAAAAAGTCCCTTATAATCAAAGAGGTGGAGACAGCTGGAAAGCGTGTGGGATTTGTTTCTTTAATGAGTATAAAGTTTCTCCAAATTCTGTCTTACTGTTACAGAAGAGAATTGGTATTTGTTAATTAACATTGAAAAACAAGCACAGGAAAAGCTAACTCAATGTTAAGAAAAGATTAGGAGGGAAGGGGGAGATTTACAAAGAGGAAGGAAAAGAAATGGTGCTGATCAAGGGAATCCAGGGAAGCTGGGGAGAAGGAAAGGAGGTAGGTACTATGTAAAATTCCTTTTTTTTTTTTTTTAAAGCATTTGGTTTGCGGGAATGCAACATCTGGTCACTGTAGGCTTGAAATAGGCCAAGCAAAGGGAGCATTTTCAGAAGGGGATAGGGTTGGGTTAAAACTAGTTTGTCTTAAGGAAATCCCAGAGAAATAAATCCTTGTTGGTACCGAGGAAATGCAGTCAAAATTGCGATTCAGTTTGGCTTCCTGTCTTCCTTTCTTTCAAGCATCTTCAAGAAGATAGAGTGCCTACCTACCTTATTCAAAAGGACTCTACTGAGTGTCAATTCCACTGCTAAAAGTAATAATATTAGTAATAATAGCAATAACTTTGAACTTGATTTTACTCTATTTAAGAGTGCTTTCACATATATTTTACTTTTTTCTCATCAACAACTTTTGACGTCAGAAGGTCCAATATTCAGGAAAGCAAATCATAGGAATTGTAAGTGATTTGCCTAAAAGGTTAAACAGTTAAAAGAAGAATTCAAGTTTCTCCATATGCAGAGCTCTTTCTATTAGGCCATATTTGATCAGGTAGTTCCATTATACTTTGGAAGATGATGTGGGTTCTAATCTAGACTCTTCTATTTACCTGCTGTGTGATCTAACTTCATCTCATGGGCTCTCAGATTTAGGAGATTAGATCAGTTGCTTTCTAAGGTCAGCCAGCTCTAATAATCTACTCTGTTAAGTTTTGTCCTGCGCGTTCTAACCCATTTTATTCTGTTACTTGTTTTTCCTATGCACATGGGGAGTGGGGAAGAAGACTTGGGTAACTCACCCTTGATCCTTCGGGCTGAAGCCAGAAGCTTTTTTATTAGACTATGCTGCCATCTTTTCAGAAGACGAACTACCGCTTCCAGCATTTGACGCTAGAAAATATCTGAAATACAGATGAAGAGTGTGACATTACACAAGAGGAAAGGTGACTGTGGCAATGGGCTCCCTCTTCCAGATGGGATTTAGGGGAGAGTATATGTCTTTATTATATGTAGTCACCAGCAGAGCTCGGTCACTACCGAAATGGCTCTCAGTCCTGCATATTTCCTGAAGGTGTTGTGATTGTAGGATCATAGGCTTAGAGTTGGAAGGTACCTTATAATTCATCCAGTACAACCTTCTCATTTGATAAACTAAGAAACTGATACTCAAGGGTCGAAGTGATATATCTGAGGTCTTATAAGATGTAAATGGCAGAGCAAGGATATGAACCCAGTTCTTCTGAATTCGGATCCAACATTCTTTCCACTATATCCCAGAGTCCAGAAGTTACAGGATCCTTTGATTAATTTTTCACTTAGAAAACAAAGCTATAGTTTTCATAGTATTATCAGAGTAGAAGCAGCATTAAGGTCCATTTATTCGAACTCCTTCATTTTACTGATTAAAAAAGAAAAGATGAGATCTAGAGAGGTTAATTCATGAGTGAGGGGGGGTGTATTGAAACAAAATCCTCTAGATTTAAAATCAACATTCTGCCATTCTGGACTGTATGATTTTCCTTTTGTTTAACTCAAGAATCAGATTAGTTGCAATGATTAGAGAATAAATGATTACATTTACCCTGCTCTCAGTAAACGGAGGGGGGGATTCAGGAAAGAGGGATGGGGGGGAGGTTTGTTGTACACACTATTTGATAATGGTCATTTTTATCAGTCAACTTTGATTAACATTTTTCTTTTTTACAAGAAGCAGTTCAATGGGGGGAGAGATTTCGGGGCTATAATTTTTAAAAAATAAGCAGTTGATCATGAGCTACATGCTCTACCCGTTAGCTAATTCTGCTACATGAAGCTAGTTTTCAAAGTATACCACACTTTAGTTGAGAGACGCATGTATACAGTCTATCCTATACAAACAGAAGTGATCTTTATCCCCAGTCATCCCTTCTTGAAGATAGAGACCCAGAGTAGGAAACTGACTTGTCAGGGTCACAGTGGTTCAGCCAGCACTAAAACTAATATACTGCAAATTCACACCTGTGCTTTCACCCCCGGGTCAGGCTCCCCCCTTTACAGCTTTATATGCTTACCATGTTTCTCATTAGTTTGGGAAGTGTAGCCTAGGAAACTCTGCAGCTTCAGTGAGATGGTGAGTTCTCACTGTAACCCATAAACTGAGAACTTAAAGCACACAGAGAAAAATTGAGAGCCTTAGAAGGGTTTTGTTTTGTTTGCTTCTTTTTCAATTTGGTTAAGCAATGCGACTTTTCAGGGATATGAAAGAGAATTTGGAGAAATGAATGTTATATTTTCTCCTTCAAGTGGAAATAATAAGAAAAAGTGTACGGGGGCGGGGACCAGTTGAGGAAAATGAGGTTGTTACAGAGCCAGTGACAAATTGGTAAAGGACTGCGGTAAATAGAAACATCCTTTATGTTTATGGATGAATTTCAATGAAAGGAGGAGGCATGGAAAGAGCTTTATCACATTTCCTTTGTTTGACTGATTACCTATAGCAGCTCAATACAGCATTGTAGTCCTAGAGCTTGTAGGGATTAAGAGACTATTTACTCAACCGTTTTTACTTTTACAATGGAGCCACTGAGACCCAGAAAGCTTAGGTGATTTGCCCAAAGTCCCACAGGTAGTGACAGAGGTAGGATTTGAAGTTAGGCAGGTCCTCTGATTCCAGATTCAGTGATCTCAGATGCAGAACACAGCCACTCTGCTTAGACACTCTATCCCCTCATATATACAAGCTTATAGATGCCCAAGGATTCTCAGTTCAATAACCCAATCCACCATGATATAGTGGAAAGTCAGATAACTATGGAGTTAGGGAGCTTCAGTTTGGATCTTTTCTCCTGTGTTTGTTAGCTGTATGAAGCTATGAAGCTAGGATGCACAGTGGTCAGAACATTGGACCTAGAGTCAGGAAGTTCTGAGTTCAAATCTGGTCTCAAATACTTTCTAGAGATGTGATTCTGAGAAAATCACTTAACCTCTATCTGTCTCACTTCCTTCACCTATAAAATGGGGATAATAATAGCACCTTCCTCGAAGGATTGTGGTAAAGATCAAATGAGATGTATGTAAAGCATTTTGAAAATTTTAAACTGCTTTATAAATGCTAGCTATTATCATCCAGGCAAGTCATTTTGCCTCTCTGGGATTCAGTTTCTTCATCTGTAAAACGACAGCTTACACTTGGTGGAACTTGAAGTTCCCTTCCAATTCAAAATTCCCTTCCAATTCAAAATCATCATTATTATTTACATTTCTATAGTCCTTTGAGGTTTGCCAATGCACTTTAGATACAATATCTCATTCAACAACCCTGAAAATTGGTTACCATTAAAAATTGGTTACCAGATGAAGCAACTGAGGCTCAGAGATTAAGTGTCATGCTCATGATCACACATCTGATAGGTGTTAGTGTTGGAATTTGAACCATCCTTCATGTCTAGAGCTCTACCCACTATGTCCTGCTGCATCCCTCAATATCTTCTCCTTTCTTTTCTTCTTCCTTCCCTCCTTCTGCCATGGTTCTTTTCTTTCCCTTCTCTGGCCCATCAACACATCCATAAACTGCAGTGGCCAGTTCAGGAATACTGTATGACCTGTATATCTTAGGGTCCAAGATTGTGAAATTTACTCCAGAGCTGAGATCAGGGGGCATAACAGTCAATTATTATGAAGTATTAAAACCAGATGTGTTATTTTTAATTAGAGTAATGGGGGTTCTTAATCAGGGAAAGTGCACTTATAAAGCCTGCATATATCATCATGAACATGAAAAAAAATCAACAAAGAATCGCAAAGCCATTATTTTCAAACAGCCTTGAATTTTCCCTGTAGAAATATTTCTTTTCCATTAACATATACTTGTAACTCTTTTCCAAAATTTCTTCCCAGATTGTTTTATTCTTTTCAATGGAAAGGGTAAGGAAAGCATAGAAACCTCACATACATGCATACAAAAGATTTTTAGAAATAAACAGAATAAAAGATCACTACTCCTCCCTTTGGAACTACTAACCACACAAGACTTGTAAGCAATGCAAGCAAAATTTAATTAGGGATGGGTGAATGAATCAATCTGGCCCATTAAGAAGTGCCACACATTTAGCTCCACTCCCTCCAGTTACTTAAATAACCCAAGCCCCATAGTTTATCCTTTCTACCACCCAGAGACTTGGCACTCACATATATATCCCTCGAGACATGTGAGAAGTTGTCCACTGAAAATTGTTTTCACCTCTGCTTCTCTTATAGGTATTTCTTGTGTGGCTCCTGTCTTCCAGATGAGATTTAATTTCCCTGGAGGGATCAATACAATTTACAGCTACCTACTTCGGTCATTCCCCAAGCAGCTTATAGATTACTATCTTGGATTTCTCTTTAGCTTGGCCCTCATTTACTTTATCTCATTCCACTTCTATAACCTTATTTTATACTATTCCCCTTCATACACTCTATGTGCCATCACCACCCTGAAAAAAATGGATGTATACCTTCTTCTGATTGTCCTGTCCTATCTTGTCTTTGTGCATTCATATTGCCAAAACATCATGCCTTGAAAACACTCCCTCCTGTCTAGCTGTTGAAATCTTTCTTTTCCCTCAAGAGTGAGTGCAGGTCTCACCTTCTCCACGAGGCCTTTCAGTATCTTCTCAGCTAAAAGAAGGGGAATGGTAAAGCAAAAAAGGTATTGATTATGGAAATATAGGTTTAATAGGCAGAAGGGATGGGAGGCATTTATCCTTGAGAAGAATTGTTTCAGGGAAGATGTGCCATGTGTCTTGAAGTCTTTGAAGGGCTACCAAGTGCAGCCCTTTGACTGAATCCAGATGTCACAGAGCACATCCTCGTAATAAAAGAATTTGTTGGACTTAGTCAAAAGATGGTACCCAAGGACCTAGAAGTCCACATATGGCCTTGAGACCATAGGTTTCCTACCCCTGGATTAGACTCATACTGTTATACCCCAGAAGGTTGAACCTGGAACAACAGTGACAGTTGCAAAGGATCCAATTTAGGTTTCATATCAGAGAGCAGGATCGAGATGGTAGAGTGAAGTGAGAATTTCTTGCCAATTTCTCCTAACACACTCCATTAAACAGCTTTTTAAAAACACACACACACATCAAACCAAATTCTGATTAGGATAACAAAAAGTCACAGTGAGTCATTTTTGCAGTGGAAGACAGCTTATGAGGACAGAGAGGATTATAGAAACTAGAGTAGGAGCTGGCTAGGAGCTGGGTGTGGCACTGGGGGCACTCAGCACACGGTAAGAGTAAGAGGACTAAAAAACTGGTCAGAAAGAGATTTCGGGGGTCCCCCGTACTAAGTCTGGGCACTGAATCAGGTGTAATTTGGCAGCTCAATCATTTATTCCCCAATTCTAAATTGTAGTTCCAGGGCAGAGAGGAAAAATTGCTATTGTGAGGGAGCAGGGACCTACATGTATAAAAACTAGACCAAAGATGAGGAGGACAATGCACAGACCTCTCCCTAGATCATACCACTTTGGAAGTACTAAAAACTTTTAGGTGCCCACTGAGCTATAAAAGCAGTAGAAGCTCATAAAAGACAGGTGCTAAGGCCAGATATCTATCCCCTCCATCCTCAGAGATCACCAAAATCCAATTCTAACATTAAGTTCAAAGTCAAGAAATAAGTTGGGAAAATGAGCAAATAACAAGAACAATAAAAAAAAACCTTGGCCATAAAAAATATTATGGTGAAATGGAAGCTCAAAACACAAACTCAGAAGATAATAACTTGAAAATGTCTACAAGTAAAGCCTCAGAGGAAAAAAAATGCAGATTTGATATAAGACCAACAAGAACTTCTAGAAGAGCTAAAGAAAGAGATTTTGTTGTTGTTGTTTATTTTGTTTTTAGAGGGGGACGGCAGGACAGTTGGGGTTAAGTGACTTGCCCAAGGTCACACAGCTAGTAAGTGTCAAATATTTAAGGCCAGATTTGAACTCAGATCCTCCTGACTCCAAGGCTGGTGTTCTACTCACTGTGCCACCTAGCTGCCTCTAAAGAAAGAGATTTTAAAAGAGCAAAAATTTATTTTAAAAATCAAATAATGGTAGCAGAGGAAAAAATGGGGAAAGAAATGAGAGCAATGCAAGAAAATTATGAAAAGAGAATTAGCAACTTGGTAAAAGAGGCATAGAAAAATACTGAAGAAAATAACTCCTTAAGAATCAAAATTGACCAAATGGTTAAAGGAGATACAAAAATATTTAAGAAAATAAGTTCTTAAAAATAAGAATTGGTCAAGTGGAAGCCAATGAGTCCAAGAGACATCAAGAAACAATAAAACAAATTCAAAAGGATTTTGAAAAAAAATAGAAGATAATGTATAATATTTCATAGGAAAAAAACAACTGACCTGGGAAATAGATCAAGGAGAGTTAATTTAATACTCATTGGACTACTTGAAATCCATGATTAAAAAAAAGCCTAGGCATCATATTTCAAAGGAAAATTTCCTAGATATCTTAGAACTAGAGGGCAAAGTAGAAATTGAATCTTGATCACCTCCTAAGATTCCCCCTCCCCCCACAAAAACACCTCTCAGTAATATTATAGCCAAAATCCAGATCTCCCAGATAAAATAAAAAATACTACAAGATGCCAGAAAGAAGTAATTCACATACTGTGGAAACAAAGTCAGGATCATGCAAGACTTAGCAGCTACCAGTTTAAGGGAGTAGATAGCTTGTGTTAATAATATTCTAGAAGGAAAAGGAATTAGGATTACAGCCAAGTATAACTTACCCAACAAAACCGAGTATAAGTAGACATTTAATGAAATTAATTGAACTTGTTTAATGGAATAAATTTCATTAAATTAAAGTAATTTAATGAAATTAAAGCATCACTGATGAAAAGACTAGAGCTGAATAGAAAATCTAACATTCAAATTCAGGAACCAAAAGAAGTATTAAAAAAAAGGTAAAAATGAAAGATAAATCATAGGGGAATTGATAACATTAATGATATTAATGATAACATTAAACTGTTTACATAGGAAGATGATACATATAACCCCTAAGAACTTTATCATTCTTAGGGCAGTTAGAAGAAGCTTACCTAGACAGAGTGCACAGATATGAATCTATTATGTTAAGATGATCTTTAAAAAAAGAATAGAATGGTAAGAAAGAGGGATGCAATGAGAGGAAAGGGAAGGGAGGGAGAGAATGAGAGAATAAGAGAAATTATTTCACATAGAAGTGCACAAGGAAGAAGTTTTACAAGGGAGGGGGAAATAGAGAGGATCAGGTAATGCTCGAAGCTTACCCTCAACTGGACTAGGGAGGGAAGACTATATCCCCCTGTAGTTTGGTATAAATTTATCTCACCCAACAGAAAAGTATGAGAGGAAGGGACTAAGAGAAAGAGAGGTGTGATAAAAGGGAGGGTAGATTAAAGAAGGCAGTGCTCACAAGTAAAACAGACTGTTGGGGAGGGGATGGTAAAAATAGAAAATGACAAATAGAAAAAGAATAAGATAAAGTAAAATACACAGTTAGAAAACATAACTGTGAATATGAATGAGATGGATTCACCCACAAAATGGAAGAGGACAGCCAAATGGATTAGAAACCAAAATTCAACAATACACTATTTACAAGAAATCTATTTCAAACAGAAAGACACACAGAGAGTTAAAAGGCTGTAGCAGAAACTATTATGCTTCAGCTGAAGTAAAAACTGCAGGGGTAGTGTTTATGATTTCAGACAAGCAAAAATAGACCTAATTAAAATAGAGAATCGAGATAGTGGGGGCGGAGCCAAGATGGCGGCTGGGAAGCAGTGACTGGCGTGAGCTCCCCACCAAGTTCCTCCAAAAACCTATAAAACAATGGCTCTGAACCAATTCTAGAGCTGCAGAACCCACAAAGTGGCAGAGGGAAGCAGGGC
>JAQQSZ010005694.1:0-13805 GCA_028646595.1 Phalanger gymnotis | reverse complement strand
GAGGGAGATTGGAAGAGATAGAATGGGGTACATTATCTTGCATAAAAGTGGCAAGAAAAAGCAGTTCTGTAGGAAGAGAAGAGAAGGCAGGTGAGGGGGAATGAGTGAATCTTGCCCTCATCAGATTTGACCTGAAGAGGGAATACCATACAAACTCAGTTGGGTATCTTACCCCACAGGAAAGAAGGAGGAAGAAGATTAAAAAAGGGGGGGATGATGGAAGGGAGGGTAGATGGAGATGAAGATAATCAAAAACAAACACTTTCAAAATGGGACAGGGTCAAGGGAGAAAATTCACTAAAGGGGGATAGGTTAGGAAGAAGCGAAATATCGTTAGTCTTTCACAACATGAGTATTGTGGAAGGGTTATACATAATGATACACATGTGGCCCATGTTGAATTGCTTGACTTCTTAGGGAGGGCGGATGGGAAGGGAAGAGGGGAGAGAATTTGGAACTCAAGGTTTTAAAAAAATAGATGTTCAAAAGTAAAAAAAAGGAAGCCTTGGGGAAGGAGGAAGGCAGAGATCATGAGAATGGTATTTTCTCTGAAAGGAAGGAAGTGAAAAAGGGTTGGTGCCCAACAACCGCAAAGCCTCCGTGCTTCTCCTTCCATGTATAGTAATTTACCATCCATGGTTGGTTAACATTCCCAGTTGCTACTAACACAAGGTACAAACATGTCCATACTAATTTATTTAGCAGTAATAAATAGATGTGGAATGAGTTTAGAGACAAAAGCAGCTGAGGAAATTGAAGGCCAAAATAGGAGAAAAAATAGTAAAAAGAACACCTGACTAAAATAAGTTAATGTCTTCTGCTCTGGCTGAATTAGACTCCAAGGTAGTTAAAAATAACTCAAATGCAAAAGGGCAGTACAGTGAAAAGAATGCTAGATGTGGAGGAAGAAGACCTGGTTTTGAACCTCAGCCCTTCCACTTATTCTGTGGGTCCTAATGCAGGTCACTCCCCTTCTTAGGTCCTTTTCTGTAAGATGAGGGGATTGGACTAGACAATCTCTAAGGCCACCTCTAGTTTTGATCCTATGGGAGCAGAAGAGAATATTTGACTCGCCCAAGGTCACATAGTTAGTTAAGGGCAGAGAAGAGACTAGAGCTCAAAGTTTCTGATTCCTAGGTCAGGGTTCTTTCTATCTCAGTATATTGACTTTTCGCATTTGGTAGAAATTGAAATTCAAATGAGAATCTGAATTAACTACTAGCACATTCTTAATGGTTCCATGTGTACAAAAAGAGTAAACTAAACCTTGAATGGGGTACTCTTTAGTCTTAAATTCATAACTTGAAGCAAGTTTGTAGAGATAGTGATGCCTTAATTGTATAAATAACAGGATCTTCGAGTTGTCAAAATTATTTGCATTAATGCTCATTTTGGACAATGCAATAAAGCTTCTATCCAAGCACATTGTGTCTTGCTGGTGACTAATGGTTTGATTAAGCTTTGTCTGTCTCCCTTTAACATGATTAAGAAGAATAGGTTATTAGATAAAGGTACAGAATAAAGACAAATCCCTCTCCAGTGGAAGGCTCAAGTCCCTGTTGAAATGGATATGCTGAAGGAGCAGCCACAACAAGCCAAAGAATGAGTCGTAGGTTTGATTTTTTATGGAAAAGACCCAACGTTGAATTCTTCATGGTGCTCAGTGCCAATATTGGGGCCAGAGTATGGACTTGAAATAGAACCCTCTGAGTATTGTGACAGTGTTTGCAATAATGACAATCTAAATGTTTTGTTCACACTTCTAAACTTTTCTTGGGAACTAAGGGTCTTTACTTTGGAAAGTGAATAGTGGATAGTCCACTTTCTCATCAGAGAAAGATCAAAGTAGCTCATGTAGGTGAGAGGAGACTAACAATTTGGGGCAATGGGTGGAATATGAATTAGAAAAAGACACATGGAGTAGGTGGTGCCAAGGAATTCTCAGAGTCAGAGGCAAAAAAAGGAGTACATTCCAGTCATGGGGGAGGCACAGAGGCAAGAGATGGAGAGGATGGAAGGGATTCCTATTCAGATCCAGAGGCCTTGGGTTCAAATGTTAGCTGGGACACTTATAATTTTTATGACTTAAATTCTCTGAAACTCAATTGCTCCACCAGTAAAATAAGTAGGGGACCTCTGAAGTCCTTTTTAACCATAGTTCTATGGTCATAGAACTCTTCCAACAAAGTTTCTTTGATTCTGTGACAGTTTCTTGAAGGATGAATATTTCAATACTCTCTTCTGGCATTGGACACCAGCATCACTCAAGAAGGCCTACACTGCTATAGCACTGACTCAGGAGTGTCACTAAATAGAATTCCTGCTCAAGTAACCTAAGTTGTATTCTCTTATTCCTGAACACGTTCCCATTCCAAAGTGCAACAAAACCTTAAAGTTGACTATCAAGCTTCTGCCCTGTTATTAAATCATAGGCTTTTAGGGCTTAGAGATCATATAGTCCAAACCTCAGATTTTGTATATGAGGGAACTGAGGACCAGAGAGGGGAAATGACTTGCCCAAAGTCACATAGCTAGTTAAGGGCAGAGGCAGAACTAGGACCCGGAGCTCCTGATTCCTAGCCTTGTTTTCTGTCTACTGCACAACACTGCCTTTTTCTATTTATTGGACTTCGAAATTAAAATGCGAATCTTCACTGACCCCTAGAAAGCTAAGTCTCTTGAAGAAAAATATTATAATTTCAATGGAAAAATAAATTATGTGGGGCTAGTATATTTTGGATTTTATTTGTAATAATAACATTTAAATAATGGTGATAGTGGTGTCATGCATATCAGGCTGACCATGGTGTAAGGAAGACCTGGATTTAACCTCTTCATCTGAGTAGCTGAGGCATTTAATCTTTTAGTGCACAAAGCAACTTTCTGAGACTTTAAGCATACTCAACTGCATTGGTGGAGGGAGTTTCCACATGGTGGAATTCCTTCTACAGAACAACAACAAAGCAAATAATGATAGCACAATAATTCCAAAATATTCTGTGCTAATTGGGGAAGTTCATAGAACTCAGCCCATTAGACACAGGAGAGTCCTTAGTTCTGTCTAATTCAACTCCATCACTTTATAAACAAGGATATCCAGAGATGAGAAGTGAACTTGAACCCATGTTAACTTCATGTCAAAGTCAGGGCTGGAATGCTGATTTCTAAGTCACACAGAGAGAGATTGAGAGAGAGAGAGAGAGAGAGAGAGAGAGAGAGAGAGAGAGAGAGACAGAGAGACAGAGACAGACAAAGACAGAGACAGAGAGACAGAGATCTATATTGCTCTACATTTATCTATCTTTCTATCTGTATCTCTATCTCTCTGTCTCTATAGCTGAGCATGGAAGTTCAGTTGAAGTCTTGTCTATATGTATTACAGGAAGTGTTCTGTTCCAGCAGCCCCCATGCTCTCTTGCACCAGAGTAGAGAGATAGACGACAACACTTTAGAGAAGTAGAAGGAACCTCAGAGGACTTCTGTAATAGTAAGCACTCTAGCATACACAGGTTGGCCTGCTAACACAGGTCTTTAATCTGCTTTTCTAAGAATGACTGATAAAAAAGGAATTAACAATCCTACTTTTAATTACATTTACTAGTTCAGGGGAAGGATCAGCATCCTGAACATCAGAGAAAATACAAGCAGAGAAATTAGCAAAGACCAACAGACACAGTTCTCACTGCCTGAATCAAAGCAATATTGCTATACGCTTTACATACACCACTGGATAGAGAGAGCCTTTATATCTGAGCAGTTGGAGGTCTGAACAAATGGCTGCTCAGATTCTGACCAGCAAGCCAAAAGGTCCTTCTCATAAGCAAGCCCCCAAAGCAAAATACCAACTCAGAGTAAATAAACACTTTTGTCTAATAGTCTCAGAGCCAGAAGGCATCACAACCCTCATGGTATGGTGCCTAATTAGCTTTATTACCAAAAGGTGTGAAAGACTTCCTAGGAGCAAGCCACCCCCTAAGGAAGCTCCTCTTTAGGCAAGTCCCTCCCTCAGTGGGCTCCACATAAGGCCTATTAATGCGCAGGGAAGATCTTATTATCCCATTAACATTACACCATCTCGTCCAATCTCCTCGTTTGATAGATGAAGAAATTGAGGCTCAGAAGGTTTAAGTGACTTGCCTAAGGTCAAAAAGGTAGTGTCATATTGGGATCCCTCTTACCCCATACTCCCAGGCCTTTGTCCAGCAAAGGCCTGATCTCGCTGGCAATGAACGAGGCGGGAGGCAATAGATGGTGAGTAGCTCCAATTTATTTCAGGTTAATACCCAAACTTTTATAGCTTTGATTACGTAGCAATAGGGCCACCCCGTCCCTCCTACTCCCCTCCTGCTCTCCTCCTACTTTCCTCCCCTTTCCTTCCCCCGCTCTCCCCATAATTCACCTGGGCACAGGTAAATCAGGAAAAGAACCCGGTACCACGTTGCCAACAAGGGCGAGACGCTTCCTCCTGACTCCATCTTGTCCCACCCATACCTCAGAGCCCTGAGTTTACCTCAGCAGGCCTCAGAGGGCACAGAGGTCCAGCGATGGTAGGAGTCAGCTCTAACTCGCCCCATTACAGTGTCAGAAGCTTTTGTAAATTCTGTGTTTGCAGACACATTTCTGGCATTTCCCTCCACTGGACTTGTGTCCCAACGCCATAGGGAACTCCCAGGTCTCTTACATTCCGAGACCAGTTCTCTATCCGTCATACTAAAGTACTGCCTCTAATTATCAATAATAGTAATAAATTTAGAAGTAATAAATTTAAACTGGATAAACATGGGTTTAATGTCTTGTTTTTGTTAAAAGTTCTCTGAAATGAGAATTGGAGAGTACTTTATAATTAATACTTGAAGATCTTGTCTGCAGTAAGTTAAGAGTTCCAGAAAGGGAAGATATGAAAGTCTTTTCTTGAAAAGAGGGTATTAGAGGGTATTAAGGTCCTTTCTAGCCCTAAATGATAGGAAAGTTCAAGTAGCAACAAAGGGAGGGAATGAGGTGAATATAGGAGATGTGGAGTTACAAAAGACAAGCTCTAGATCCATCTGTTATATAAGGGCCAGAATACCTAATTTGGAATCCAAGGACCTTGACGGTATTGCTGGCTCTGGGCGATTTAGGGCAAGGCCTATCTGTTCTGGTTCTCAGTTTTCTTGTCTCTAAATTAAGGAAGCTGGATCAGTTGCTTTCTATGGTCCCTTACCCCTTTAGGTCCTACACTCCTGAAAAACAGTTGTTCATATATGTTGAGAGGATAGAATTGCTTGAGATTTGAGTTTCTAAAAAATATACCAGAAAAAAAACAGTTTCAAGAAACAACCTCTATCCTCTTTATCCCTCATTAAATTGTATTTGGGAACACTCCTGGATGCATCTGCCTCATTTGTCCATGTGTTATTCTTCCCCTAGAGTATGAGGCCCCAGATATCTAACATGTACATGCTATGAGATATGTGAGGCTACAGCAATTATGCTAGGACCCTTTCCTAACTATATTTTCACTTTTTTCCATGCTGCACAATTAACACCTTCTAATATAATGCACTTTATTCGACTCTGTTTCATGGTCCAATTATTTCATGTGTCTAAGCTGTCTTACCTCAAGGGGTTATAATCTTGTTATAGCTTCCTATACTTCTCTAGCTGGAGGAGGCTTGTAATAAATATTCAAAGATTCATCATTGCTTATTGCAGCATTTTGCCCCATCTTCTCAAACACATACCTTTTCCCACATGTTTATTTATTACTACCACTGTGTTCCTGAACCCAGAAAAATGATAATTATAAAAACTCACATGTATATGATGTTTTGTGATTATAAACAAAATGTGAGTTTTCACATGGGAATTACATGTGCTTGCATGTGAATTATCTTTATTTGATCCTCACAAGGACACTACAACATAGATAAGGCAGGTGTTATTATCCCCTTTTTTATGTAAAGGAACTAAGACTTACAGAGATTTCAGGAGATTGTTAGCTCTTTGAGGACAGAGATTGTTTTGGCTTTATCTTTATGTCCCCAGCACTAAACATAGTGTCTTACACATAATTGTTTTTCAGTCATTTTTTAATTATGTCCAATTCTTTGTGACATCATTTGAGGTTTTCTTAGCAAAGATATGAGTGGTTTGCCATTTCCTTCTCCAGCTGGTTTTTACACATGAGGAAACTGATGCAAATGGGGTTAAGTGACTTGTCCAGGGTCACACAGCTAGTAAGTGCCTGAGGCCAGATTTGAATTCAGAAAGAAGAGTCTTCCTTTCTCCGGGTCCTGCACTCTATGTCACCTAGATGCCCTCTCACACATAATACCTAGTTAATAAAGTTTTATTGAATTGAACTGGATGACTTCATCAAGATCACCTTAATCGTAAATATGAAGCCAGGGCTCTAACCAAGTCTTTCAATTCCCAGCCTAGGTTCTGAGGCACTTTACATTACATCATTTAATTTGGGGTCTATTGTAGAGGGGGAGCAAGCATTCTTGTTCAGGTACAAGTTAGACTTGATGACCTATACTAATGGTTCCTTCTAGCTGTTAAGATTCTGTCAAGACATGCATTCATAAATAAGAGCACATCTGAAGAAGGGGATTCAGGATGCCAGGGTGGGGGTGGGGGTGACTCACAAATACATCAAATGAGGAATAGTTCAAAGTATTGGTGACTTTAACCAAGGTAAGAGAAAATTCACTTAGGATAAAATCGATCCCTTCATGTGACTGAAGTGTTGCCCTATGGAAACTCATAACATCATGGATTTAAAACTGAAAGGGAATTTTAGAGGCTACCTAGTCCAACCCTCTAATCTTACAGATGATGAAACTGAGGCTCAGTGACTTACCTAAAGTCACACAGGTATTAAGTGGCAAAGCCATGGTCCACACCTGGATAACTCTGATGCCAAATCCGTTATTTTGCACCATCCACTTCAGACTTTATGTGCATGGCTACAGAACTAGTAACAATATATGGAGAAACAGATTTAGGCTCAATATAAGAAAGAACTTTCTGCCAATTGGAGTTGGGCAGAAGGGAATGGGGTCTTCTGAGAGATAGCGACTACTGCCATCATTGAAGATACTTCAGTAGAGGATAAATAATCTTCTGCCAGAAATGCTAAAGAAGAGATTCATGTATCAAGCAGAGAATTGGACTTGACTGCTAAAGACCCTTCTAACTCTAAGAGTCCTAACCTTTATCACTAGGTCAACTTAAAAGAAAAACTACCTTTCATCAATTGCACTGCAAAAGAAATAAAAGTCAAAAATGTGTTTGTGATACATTTGCTGATGAGTTTTTCCTATTGGTCTATACAGACGACTGAAGGAAGGAAGCCGTTCATCACAGATCTTTAAATGGGACTGGGAATTTTTAAAAATAACTTTGGCGTATTCATTACTTGCCTGATGCGCGGTCTTCTGAAACAACACAGCAGGCTTTTTTTTTCTTTCTGTTTCAACAGCTGCAGCTAATGGATTGACTTTTCTTTTCTGCAGGAAGACACCTCCTGGTAGCTAAAGATATTAATTTACCCAGGTAGTCATCATCCCAGAGGAGTCTATTCAAATCAAAAAGTTTTCAGGATTTTCAATAAGTGTGATGGATTGCTGCCTGATTTTGTAGCCATGGAGCTCAGAGGGTCTTTCATTCAAAGCAGCTCGATGTGTTGCTGGTGCAAAAGCACCTTTCACCATGCCAGAAGTCTATGGCTTACCCAATAGGAGGCCAAATAACTGGAAAAAAAGAGGCAAAGTCAATTAATCAGCCAATTGTTTGGGCCTTCAAATGCTAATGGCTTAATTGATTTCTTTTGCCATCAAACTGACTGGTTCTTTGGGCATTGTATAAATGCAATCTAAGAATAAGATTCATAGTTGTGCCTCACAACCAATACGTTTCTGAAAGGTAGTGAGTAATTTAATTTTTGAGTGCTGTTTTAAGCATGCTAGGGGAAAAACACTTTTCAGAAGCAGAATGGTAGTCAAACTACCCAACTTCAAGTCTCTACTCCATCATTTACTAGTTATATGTCCTTCAACAAGTAACTTTATCTACCTGAATCAAAACAACTAAGTTCAACATTTATTAAGCACTAATTATACTTAAGGTATGGTGGTTGGTCCTAGAATCTCAGTTACCCCAACTTTAAAATAGGCATAATCATTCTTATACAATCTAGCTCATAGAACTATTGTGGGAGAAGTGTCTGATAACCTATAAAACACTGTATGTCAGCTACTCTCACGTGAATATGGTTAGAGTGACATATTTTACGTCTTTTTTCTAAGGACTAACCATATTAAGTTAGAAGAAGCTGATCTCTAGGTTGGCTACATAGTGATGGTTTTTTTTTTTTAGCAACTATATCTATTGAAAACCATCCACTAAGTTTCTGAGGAATTGAAATCTGAAAAGATGAGAGTGCCTAAACTGATATAATTAAAAATACAAGTATTTAAAAATATAATAATGACAACAATAGTGATAGTGATAAAAAGGAATTAAGATTTACCCAACATCAGTCTTAATGTCCTTTTCATAAACATAAAATAGATGCTAATAGGTAATAAAGTATCTTAACAAACACCTGTACTCTATTAATGAAAGCCAACAATCATCACCCTAAGACAGCTTTAGAAACATCAACACTTTGTACCAAAAAAGAGGAAGAGTTCTGAAAGATATTCTTAATGCCTGCAATTAAAAGTTGAAAAACCTACAGAAATACTTTTGTAACCATCATAGCGCACTTCACAACAATAGTAAAGGCTGATAACGCTATCTGCCTTTGGATTTGTCAAACAATTAGAAGTAGTTTACCTCAAGGTAAGCCTTATAAACTGACTAATATCCAAGAATGGAGGCAAAAGACCTCCATGGGTAACAGTTGCGTGAGCCCAGTACACAATATATTGACAAAGATGTATCTAAACATAGCTGAATCGTGTGGCCTATTACACTAAGAGATAGCATTAACCATTCTTTTTCCTGAGAAACCAGCCCTCCACAACTCACAGAAGAACTCTTAGAAAAGCATTACTGAGTTCCTAACCAACTGTGCTCTAGCTCTTACCTTCATTCAGTTTGTCTCTGTTTCTGAAGCCTTACCTTATAATCCAGTTTCCCTTCCCACTGGCCTGAAACAAGAGCTTTCTCAGGCCTGAAAAAGTAACTTCATCCATCATTCCTCTACCCAGTCCTATACTACTAATACTGTTAGGGTCAAGGTGAAGTGCGCTCTGACATTTCTATCTTTGCTCCTGAAGCATGTCTTTGCTCTTACCACGTAAACACTGCCTAGATGCATCTATGGAAGGGCAAAAGACTAAAGTATTTCCTGCTGCTTCCTTCTCCTTTCTCAGTAGGCTTCACCTTATGTGTTAAGAGAGTTCAGGAATGGAAATAATTTTGCATTTGTTACTGCATGTAGATAGGTTCTGACTCATATCAATAGAGGGAGAACCCACAGTGATGAGATTTGAAATTCACACAAGAATCAGTTTCTATGTGTAGGCAGTGTTAGGATTGGCCACACTTTCCTTTCCACAGTGCCATGAAAAATATCCTTATCTCAGGAACAGGTCACATTTTATAAAAGTTATTTAAAAGTATTATTTCACGTGAGTTTTTCATGAACTCACAAATGAGCAGTATTGTTTTGTTTTTGTTTTTTTGGTTTCTGGCTGGCAAGAATAAAGAACTTTCTTATCACCCTAATCTCAGAGTAACATAAGGACCAATGAAATGAAAATCTCCTACTTGGGTGGCACTTTTTACTCAGAGAGGGGAGGAATAAAATAGAATGCAACTCGAAGCTACTTCAGAAATGACTTCCTCCTAGTAACTCTGCAGCTAACAGTGGTCTTGCTTTCTCTGACTCTGAGATTACCTGGTAGTACTTGAATGGAAATAATTTATGCTTTTTCCTTCTCCTCTTCTTCCTCCTCCTGTTGGGTTTCAGCCTCAGGGGTTCCTTCTAACCACTATATTATCTGGGCTAATAAAAGAAACATCAATATAGTTAAAGTCCTTCTAGAAGCCACAACAAAAAGAGACATACCATTTCTCCACCTCTGTGTCATCTGGGAGAAATAAAAGAAAAACATTCTTAGTCAATAAAATACAAATGCCATATACACACAGAGGCTCTTATGGGAATTGGAAAACCAGTCTTGGCTCTTGTCCCAGTCCAGTTAAATGTCAGAAGTCAACAGAATGATGTGCTTTCATGCCAGACAGATAATCACTATGATAAATAATACATTTCCCCATCTTCCCTCCAACTTTCTCAAGGCCTTTGGCAAATTTTCGACTTATTAGGTATTTATCTCCTCCAAACCAAAGTGTCCAATAAGAATGATTTTCTCCTACATCTCATGCCCAAACACAAACAGAACCTGGCAGATGTTTTGCCTCTTGTGTAACTTGGATCTTGAATCTACTTACAGTAATAACATATCCTGCTGGGATCAGTACAAGCTCTAGCTAACAAAGAAAGCTCTTACTAAAAATGATCTACATTTGACTTAATTAGTTTACCTACAATATTGATCAAACTTTCCCAGCATGGATGGATGTAGGAAGAGCTCAGTGCTCTGTACATGGTAGGTGCTCAATAAATGTTTATTGTATTACTGAACCGAAGCCAAGGAAAAAAGAGGAATCAATATTTAGTTTATATGGAGAGAAAAAGGTCCGCAAGACCTGAAGGGGGGGACTCAATATACAATCTGTAATTTCAATTCAGTTGAAACAAAAGACAGATATTGAACAAAAGCTTTATCTTTCTAATGCTGGCTCCACTACCTATAATCTGAGAGACTTTGGGCAAATTACTTTGTCTTTCCAGGACTCAGTTTCCTCCTTTGTAAAATTAGAGGGTCAGATTAAATGATGTGTAGGACTCTTCAAAACCACAGGTCCCAAAACAATACATTATTTGTGTTAATTTAAGCAATTGGCTGAGAATATGGGAGGAAATCAGTCAAAATGACTATTAAATTGACTGGTCACCTCCATTAGAAGAGCAGATCTAGGAAACCTAAGAATTTCAAAAGCCCCCTTTCTAAGTTCTCTAAACTTGTAGCACTGAAAAGGGACTCCAACAAACATCTGTGTGGAAGATTCACAGAATACTTAGACATGGTCACTGTCCTCAAGGAGTTCAAGAAAGCTAGACAAAGTCAGGGGAGAACTGACTTCATAAGCTATTAATAATATTTAATTAAATGAGTAACCTTGGGTGAGTCTTAGTTTTCTTATCTATAAAACGTAAATAATATATGTAGTACCTTCCTCACTAGGATGTTGTAAGGACCAAAAAAATAACATTTGTAAAGGTTATAGGAGACATAAAGGAGAATAAGGGAAGATGAGGTAGATTAGGGCTAGATTGTTCAGGGCCTTGAATTCTAGGCCAAGGAGTTGAAACTTTATCTTGGAAACAGTGGGATGCTGATAATATTCTTAAATGAAAAAATGGAAATAGTATTTTAGAAAGATGAATGTGATAGTAGTGTGCAGAATGGATTAGAAAGGGAAGATACTGTGGGTAGGGAAATCAGTTAGAAGATAGTTGTGTTAACCTAGGACGAAGGTAACAAAGATTTGAGTTTGGACGATAGCAGTGCCAACAGAGAGGAGAGTTGAAACTTTGAATTAATTACTTGGGAACCCTAATCTGACTTTTTTTCAAACAATATATAATATATGGTGTAGTCTATAACTGGGTTTCACAATGCCTATGTATTAATGTCATTGCCTATATTAATATATTCAAAAACTCATTAAGCACCCAGCTGTTAAGTGCCAGAAGGAACTTAGTATTTAAATAACAGTATTGCTTTCATAAAGCTTATCATCTACTAAGGAGATAATTATATATCTATATAAATAACTATATATCTCTAATTCAAGATTTAATGTAGGTAGTGGAAATTAGGCTATAGTCTAGTGGGAGAAAGGTCACCAGTCTTTTGAGTCTTTTTAAACTAATCCAGTCCTTGTGATTTGCATGGGAATATGATGACATACATTCAACCCCTTTTCCATTTGAGGCAGTAGAATGCTAAGAATCTTTGTCCCAGTCTGGAGATACGATAAGTAACAAGAACTGAAGTGAATTTCTAAGCCTAAATCAGATGAGAATTGAATTGGAGAAAAGACAGTAGAGAACCTCAAAGAAAGATGCCAGGGCATCTCCTATCTTCTGGAAGCAAGCAAGCTGGACAGAAGCGGCTCAAAGTCACTGGCTAAAGAAGTTGGCTGAATGAACCATTTCCCTCCCCTGAGGGGAAAAAATTGACTAACCAGCACCTGCCAGTGTGTGATGAACAGAGGCTGGTCCTCGATATAGCTGGAGGGTTGAAGATTATTTGGAGGAGAGAGCAATAGCCAGCAATGGAGAGAAGGCAAAATAGAACAACACAAGGGTAAAAAGAATTGGACTAGAACGCTTAGGGTCAAACAAGAAACACATGGTGTCTGATGGGGAATTAGCCCAGAAAAAACAGCCTGATAACATACAAGGAATAAATTAGCTGCTCAGAAGCATGAGAGGGATAAATTGCCCCTCCTCATGGGTCCGAGGTCAAAGCCGTTCCTTATGTCTGAATGCCACACCCATGGTCCTTATGCATATCCAGTCTTCCCAATGAGTCTTGGTGTGTTTGGGGGAGACTAAGCTTTGGGTTTGTGGAGGTCATATTGTTACTATGATATTCCATAAAGTGTACTTGCTTTGCTAGTTGGAGTCCTCTAGATACTTCAGTAAAAGTCAACACATGGGTGGGAGCTTGTGAGCAAAGATTTGGAGATGATTTTGACCCAAAAAGTGCCTGAACCTGGGATAATTTTCTAGAGCATCATAAATGAGTGGTCCCTGGGTATTACATATTTCCTAATTTTGTATGTGTGTGCATGTGTGTATGTAGATATGCATGAATATGTGTGTGCACATATACATATATGCATATACACACATATACATATATACACATAGAGGTAACTATGCTTCAATGTGTCAGAGATCTGTGATTTCATTGGTAAGGATATTCCCTCTACCAGAATAGATTGAGATCCAGCTACAATTAAATAGATGGATTTCTAGAGTGGCTGCAGCTAAAAATGCTATCACATCATTGTGATTAATCTCTGTGAAGCTAGTTAGGCTGGCCCTTGAACCCCAGACCTGTGGTCATCCATACATACTTCAGGCCTTGCAAGTTTGATAGGAAGGGTGTGGGGGGCGGAGCCAAAATGGTGACTGGAAAGCAGTAACTGCCGTGAGCTCCCCACCAAGTCCCTCCAAAAACCTATAAAAAATGGCTCTGAACAAATTCTAGAACTGCAGAACCCACAAAGTGGCAGAGGGAAGCAGGGCTCCAGCCCAGGACAGTCTGGATGGTCTCGGGGTAAGGTCTGTCTCAAACGGAACTCCCAGCCCCCAGCTGAGGGGAGCGGAGCTGAGCCAAGCAGAGCCCGCAGACCGCGGACCGACGAGACCAGGAGTTGAGTGGAGAGTGCCCTAGCATGCTGAATTACTGAGCTGTGGCATGTACCAGACCACACAACCCACAAACAGCAAAGACTACACAGAAGGTTAATGGGAAAAGCTGCGGGACCGGACGGAGTTTGTGGTTCGGCTTCCACCCCTGAGGCAACGGAGGTGGGGCAGCTTTAGAAATTCAGCTGCAGTTGCTTCTGGCCCCAGGCCCAGCTGGTGGGAGGAAGTAAGTGGCTGATCAGAGCAGGAGTGCAGAGCCTGCTGAAGATCTAAGCCCACTCCGGGTAGGGGGCTC
>JAQQSZ010005693.1:0-13806 GCA_028646595.1 Phalanger gymnotis | reverse complement strand
CTTTCAAGCTTTCTCAGTGAAAAGACCAGACCTGAATAGAAAATTTGACTTTCAAACACAAGAATCAAGAGA
Source organism: Phalanger gymnotis (assembly GCA_028646595.1). Taxonomy (NCBI): domain Eukaryota; kingdom Metazoa; phylum Chordata; class Mammalia; order Diprotodontia; family Phalangeridae; genus Phalanger; species Phalanger gymnotis. The sequence continues at coordinate 13,734 of JAQQSZ010005693.1, read as the reverse complement.
AGCATGAAAAGGTAATCAAGAAAAAGAACAAGAAAAAGAAATTGCAAGGGACTTACTAAAGTTGAACTGTTTTGTTCACATTCCTACATGGAAAGATGATGTATATGATTCATGAGACCTCATTATTAGGGTAGCTGAAGGGAATATGCATATATATATATATATGTATATGTATATACATATATATGTTTATGTATACATGTGAGTAGGTGTGTGTGTATATATATATGTATATATATATATGTGTGTGTATGTATATATATATATATATAGAGAGAGAGAGAGAGAGAGAGAGAGAGAGGGCACAGGTTGAGTTGAAGATGAAGGGATGATATCTAAAAGAAATAAAATCAAATTAAGGCATGAGAGAGGAATATATTGAGAGAGGGAGAAAGGGAGAGATAGAATGGGGTACATTTTCTCGCATAAAAGTGGCAAGAAAAAGCAGTTCTGTACGAAGAGAACAAAAGGTAGGTGAGTGGGAATGAGCGAATCTTGCTCTCATCAGATTTGACCTGGGGAGGGAATACCATACACACTCAATTGGGTATCTTACCCTACAAGAAAGAAAGAGGAAGAAGACAAAAAAGAGGGGATGATAGAAGGGAGGGCAGATGGGGGAGGAGGTAATCAAAAAGGAACACTTTGAAAAGGGACAGGGTCAAGGGAGAAAATTGGATAAAGGGAGATAGGTTAGGAAGGATCAAAACACAGTTAGTCTTTCACAACATGAGTATTGTGGAAGGGTTTTACATAATGATACACATGTGGCCTATGTTGAATTGCTTGACTTCTTAGGGAGGGTGGGTGGAAAGGGAAGAGCGGAGAGAATCTGGAACTTAAAGTTTTAAAAACAGATGTTCAAAAACAAAAAAAAGTTTTGCATGCAACTAGAAAATAAAATACACAGGCAATTGGGCATAGAAATTTATCTTGCCCCACAAGAAAGGAAGGGAAAGGGGGATGGGAGGGGAGTTGGGTGACAGAAGGGAGGGCTGACTGGAGAACAGAGCAACCAGAATATACGCCATCTTAGAGTTGGGGGGGAGGGTAGAAATGGGGAGAAAATTTGCAATTCAAACTCATGTGAAAATCAATGCTGAAAACTAAATATATTAAATAAATTAAATTAAAAAAATTAAAAGAATACAAGTCATTCCCAAATTCATAATGGTCAAACACATTTATAGCAGCTCTTTTTGTGGCGGCAAAGAATTGGAAATCAAGGAGAGGCCCATCAATTGGGAGAAGGCTAAACAAGTTGTAGTATATGAATGCAATGGAATAATATTGCACTATAAGAAATGATGAGCAGGCCGACATTAAAAAAAAACCTGGAAAGACTTACATGATCTGACACTGAGTGAGGAGAGCAGAGCCAGGAGAGCATTATTCATGGTCACAGACATGCTATGTCTCTGTTGACTAACTGATAGACGTGGCTCTTCTCAGCAATGCAAGGTTCTAAGCCAATCTCAAAAGCCTCATAATGGAAAAAGTGATTCACATCCAGAGAAAGAATTATGGAGTCTGTATGCAGATTGAAACAAACTATTCTCTCTCTCTCTTTACTGTTGTTGTTTCTATTTTCTTTCCTCTTTCTTGTGATTCATTCTATTGGTTATAGTTCTTTACAAACTGACTATTGTGAAAATATGTTTAGTGTGAAGGTATATGTTGAAACTATATCAGATTTCATGCCATGTTGGGTATGGAGGGGTTGGAGAGCAAGTGGGAGAAAATTTGAAACTCAAAAACTTGAAGAACTGAATGTTGTAAACTAAAACTAAAAATCAATTAATTAATTAATAAAAAGATGTCTGCATACCAGGAAAAAATAGGGACCACTGCCTGGTGTCAGTCAGCAAACCTTTATTTTAATATATATTTGTTGATATGTTATTTTTATATCACTTGGATTTCCTTCTGTATCTTTCCATATACCTTCCTCATCATTCCTTAACATTAAGTATTAAAACAAGAGGAAGAGAATAAAGATTAGCAAAAGAAAGTAATGCATAGATTTCTAGTCCAGTCTGCAAAGATCACTGCAATACAGTGTTCCCAAGCTCAAGAAACCCACCAGCCTTTGCCAAGTTGGTTGCTGAGATTATAAATGAATGCCACCATGCCAGCTCTTCATTTTCCAGATGAAGAAACTTGGGGAAAAATATATGACTTCCCTAAGGTGACAGAGGTACAGTTCTGATTTGAATCCCAGACCTTTGCCTCTAACTCCAGCTGTTTTATTTTTCTCCCTTTATCTCATTCATTCAACATCAATTCAGCCTCTGTTGGGTGCAGAGACCTGTGACATGCACTAGCAAATACACAGATAAAGCAATGCTGCTTTTAGAGTCATAAGACCTGGTTTCATGGCCTAGTTCTGCTGCTTACTACCTGTTCAAGCTGGTTACTCTTATTATAAAATGAAGGCATTAGATCAGATAATCTTTCTTTTTAGAACTCTTCCAGCTCTAAACCTGTGACCCACTCATCCTTGCCCTCATAGAGATTATAGTCTAACTCAATTGAATTTTTTGACCCTTTCACATCTATCAATAGTTAGGAATAAGAATCATTTGTTAAACTCATCTTTTCTTTATCCTACCAATATGGCTTTAAAAAATTATGGGTAGACTCCTTATGGGTTAGAGGCAGCATGTATGTCTTATCAAAGGATTAACGGCCAAAGGGCTAGTAGGGTGTGGGAAAGCTTGGTCGAAAGGGAAAAGCAATGAGCACTCCCCTGGAACAAATTTAACATGTGAGAACATCATTCTCTTGGCATCCTTATTCATCACCACTCCTGGCCTTTCGTCTTCCTTAATTGTCATTCTCTACTGAACACTGGTGACTTTCAGAAACGTGTGCCATGCTTTTATCTACAATTATAGCAATTGAGTTAAATAGCTTCATTATTTACCTGGACCATACAGAGAGATGAACAGAGGCATCACTGAATTTTACAGAAAACTCCAGGGACTGGGACTAGGGGATGGATAGGCTGTGCTACGAGGTGACTTACTTTTAAGTATTTTTGCCTCTGAAATTCTAAGACCTTCCTTTAAATGCCTCAAAGGTAAGAGGCAAGACCTAGATACGTATCTATAGAAGAAAACATGGTATAGAGGAAAGTACTTTGGATTTGGAGTCCGAGAGAAATGATTCAAATCCTAGCACTGACACTAAATATTTCAGTGACACTATGATCAAGAAAACCAGTGTAATCCTAGCCTTGATTAAAACAAAGTGTAGGGTTCATAACAAGAGGGGTGATTATCTTGTTTTCCCTCATCCTTGCCACAAGATTTGAAGTAGTGACTTCAGTGCTAAAAGCCATATTTTGTAAGGCCATAAGTTCAAGAGAATCTAGAGCAGGGCAAATAAGATGTTGAAGGTATTAAAGGGCAGGTCATACTATTCATCCTTCTTTTTCAAAGAAGAGCAATGATATCACGATGTTGTGGGGCTCATGTGAAGAAGTTAGGCATGTTTACCCTGGAGACGAGAAGATTCTTGGGCAACACATTATTGTCTTCCAAGCATCGGAAGGGTGGTCGCATAAAGAGGTTTAGATTTCTTCTGCTGAACTCCATAGGGCAGAACGATGAGAATGGCTGAAAGTTGGAGATAGACTTGGTGTTGACAGAAAACATTCTTAACACTTTGCGTTCTTCCCGATTGGAATGGACTGCTTCTGAAGGTATGATTTACCTTGTCACTGGAAGACTAAAGGAGGAATTTGAATGGCCACTTGTTAGGGTTTCAGTAGAAAGGATTTTTGTTCAGATATCATTTGGACCAATTCTCCTCTGACATCCTTTTCAACTCTTATAGTTATGCCTGGGAAGTATGAGTCATAATCATTGTACATTGATGGTGTCATCAGCTTTTGTTTTCCTATTGTAATTGTTCATCGCACCCATTCCTTTGAAGTTTAGGGATCTACTTTCTTTTCAAATGCCCAAATCCTCATTGCAAATGCTCTTAGAGTGTGCGTAAATTTTGGATTCTTCATCTGGCATCATGGCACAAGCACATACAAACATACACACACACACACACACACACACAAATACACACTCCTGCCTCAACTATAATACGAAGCCCAGTCCAATCTACTCCATATTTTCCCCTGTTCCAACCTTCATGCCAAAGGTAAAAAAGGGTACAAAAACACACTCCCACAACATCAACACAATGAAAACTCAAATTACCAGCTTTCGAAATAAATTCACTCTCCTGAGTCAACATTGTTTTGCTATTTAGATTATGTTTGTTTTTCAAACCTGTGTTTTTCCCAAACTGAATATTTTCTGTATTTTGCACATGCTTGTGAATTTCCAGCTGAATTTTAATATAATCAACCTATTTTGCATGGCTTTATGCATTGTATGGTTCCCTCATCATCTACTGGGACCATACGAGATGAAAGGAGAAAAAAAATAAAGTGAATGATTCCACAGGAGAGATTCAAGGCACCCCTTGTTGCTTCCATATTCCCAAGTTCATTGCCTCCTATGACAGGACAGTCTCACTCCTAAGCACAGTGGGTTGGTCAGGGTACTAGAGGCTGCACAAGAAACTTCAGGAACAAATAGCACTCAGGGTCTTTTACTCAGTTTTTATCACCCGATAAATAATCTATAACACTGGAATTATTCATAGGGAATTATCACTCCATTGTTCAAAGCTGATTCAGGCTGCTGAACACGTCCAATTAATAATCAGAAAAGTCTGCTGAGAATTTCCCACTCTGGGGATTTCATCAGTGAAACTAAGTCAATAATTAGAGGGTCAGACTTGAAGTCACAATGACCTAGGTTCAAGTCCAGCCTCTGCCTCATATCAGCCTTGTGACCATGGACAAATCACTTAACCTATCAGTGCCCTAAGCAAATGTCTAAGATTATAATTACATAGGAATTGCTGGTCTACATTAGCAGCCAAAATTGCTACATGGGAAGATGTGGTCTTTAAAAAGAGAGATAGACAAAGATTAATTATAAACTGTATATATGGTGAAGGAAGATATTGGAGAATACATGTTTTGACTCTAATAGGTTTAACTATCAAAATCATAAAATCGTATCTATATTTATCTCCTAAAAATAAAAATAAAATATATTGAATGCCAGTTACGCCCACAGATTTGCTGGCTTTTCCCAAGCACGTGTGACTGAGTGGTAATAAATTTGCACTGGTTTGAATTGTCTTTTTTGACACCTATTGTGATAATTCCCAAGTGAAAAGAAATAGCATGTCGATAGGACTTTCCTTATCCTCTTCACATACGGGAAGTATTTAGTCATAGATATTATATCCCTTCATCAAGTTTATCTCCTTTTAAACCCCATAAAGGCCCTGGAAAGTAGGTGCTATTTTCATCTCCATTTTACAGATAGGGCAACTGAGGCTGAAAGGTGCTGAATTGCTCAGAATCACAACAGCTAATAGTGGCTATATCAGGATTTGAGCGTGATTCTTCCTCCCTCCAGTTCCCTTGTTCTATGTGCATTATGCCACCTAACTTCCCGTAGCGAAGATAAGTTTGCTCTCTTAAGAGGAAATTGAATTTGTGACCTTATCATCATTAACACTGTATTCCAAACAGCTGCACTAATACAGGCACACACCAGATGCCATCTCCTACACGAAGCTGTTGAGGATCATTCTCCCCTGCCTCTCACTGGGCTAACAAACTAGGTCTATGGAGGCACCAATTCAGAACTGAAAGCGACCTTACAAGTTGCCAATCCAAGTCATTCATTTTACAGTTGAGGCAACTAAACCACAGAGACTTTAACCATTTACCCAATGTTACAAAGGTGGGATATAAATTCAGGTCTTCTTGGCTCCAATCCCAGTACCCAATCCACTCCAACATACTGGGTCTCAATGAGCATACGTTGTGCCTAAACGGTCTTGTGGCCCTTGGCAAGTATACTCACTTCCCTGGCTTACAATCTCCTCTTCCATTAAATGGAGATAACATATGGGTAACCTGTTGTTGTTCATCCTTTGTTCTTGAAAAGGACTAATGACATTGGGAGAGGGATGGCTTGACTTGCAAGCAAATTGGATTTAAATGAGGCACGGCTGTGCAGAGTCATCAGCCTCACTCTCTCCTCCAGGGTCATCTGAGTTCAGTGGCAAGACAGGTCAGGATGACTGCCGACGGCCCAGGATACAGGTCTCAGTTTGTCTGAGACACCCCCATTCAGGTGAGAAGGGAGACAAAAGATGGCCTAGTTTGCCCTCACAATGGAATCATTCTGGAAGGGAAAGACCCTCAGAGTTTCTGGCCAGAACAGAAACATTTGCTATTTCTACTCAATCTGAGCCATCAAAACCTTAACAGTGAGCAAGTGAGATCTGGGTTGGGTTCTATTATTGGCCAATCATGGAAAGCCAGAGTGATTAGGGATTAAAGGCATAACCACTTGACAGAATAGTTGTGAGTAAAGTGCTTTGTACACCTCACACCATGGCTTAGTATAGAAATGTATATTGATGCTATTGCTGTTCTCAATAGTTATGTGACTAGTTCTGTGAATAGCTTAATAATATTCAGGGAGGTGAGGCTTCTTCATTTAAGACACTGAGGGCCTCAGAAGCAGTATTTTTGAGGGAGAGGATAGGCATGAGGTGAAGGAGGAAAAAGTCTGAAAGAGCTGATATCAGACTGGAAAGCAGCCTCGGACCCTGTGGTTGATGGATATTGGTGCTTTGGCACAGCCTCATTTCCCCACCCTTAATATCCTGGGGACTGATTGACTATCCAACCCTAAACCAAAAGATGGCAGTAGCCAAGGGGAAGCACGAAAGTAAGAAGAATCAATGAACCTCATGTTTCTGGACCAAGATTGATCCAAGAAATGGTGGCTGTAGAGAAGGGACCTTTGCTGTTGAATGGTCAGACTTCACCAGTCATGGCATATGGGAGGAGTATTGAAAGTTACTTGATCAAGGATAACAAACCTCATCACCCCGAAGTTGAAAGGGCCAGCAAAGGGAATAAACCATCATTCAAGAAATCAGCAGTTTCTAAATTTGCAATCCACTGCTATTGTAGGAGCTAGTTGGTACAGCAGATGGTGCTGGACTTGGAGTCAGGAAGACCTGAGTTCAAATACTGCCTCAGATACTGGCTAGCTATGTTATCCTGGACAAGTTCCCTAAGATCACTTAACCTCAGTATCCCTATTGGCATATTGGAGGTAATAACAACACCTATGTTTCCCTTTAAAGGCAAATCAAAACCATAGGGTTATACTTTTAGTCTGGAAGACTGGAAGTATGAATTTTGACTGGAGGTGTATAGAAGTCCATGGGATAAAAGTATAACTCACCTTTTAAAGGGATGAAAAATTGTATTGTGTTTTTTTTTTCGTATTGAATTTCTATCTGTATTTTTGTGGATTTGGGGGAGGGACACAATAAAAGCTGTCCTTTGTCTGATATGTGATGTTACCTCCAGTACTTGAACAGGAGTTGAGACTCTGATTCACATGTGTAAAGATTTAGGTGTATGCTATATTCTGAAGTCCTCAGAAAACACACTGGTTGGAGGCAAGATAAATCACTTTTTTACAATTTTTTGAGACTTTCACCCCAATTTGGGTACAGTCCTGTGAAACTGACATTTGACATTCTGGGCCAGAGATTACATTAACAAATCATAACCTGACTTGCTTTTTCTATGGAATAGAGCTGGAATGGGAAATGTAAATATTACTGAGAAACCCTTATAAAACAGCTTTTTCTTGCTGTGAGCACATATTTTATTCTCTGTCTTACAGAGGAAAAATTTCAATTTATTTTGTGGGTCAGTTCACATGCCTAATAGACAGTGAGATGTGGGGCAAACTCCACAGAGGAAGTGTTTGCTTTTTTTCCCAGGACACCAGAGATGATTTTATTAACATAGTCCTCATAATTTTTTATATCTGCAAAAGCTCTTACATTAATGTTCAAAAATGACCTGGCCCAGTACATAGCTTGTCATGCTCCATAAAAAAATTAATGGAAAATAAGAGTCTATTCAGGAGATCGATACTGTTATTCTCTTTCAGCAAACTGTGAATTATTGTTTTCATAAAAGAATAATTCCAGCATATTGGTATGGAATGGGGATCAGGGATACTGGGGGGAGGGGAAGGAGTAATATTTAATTTTTCCATGCTTTCCTAAACAAGCAATAACAATCTCATCCTGGGCATCTGTTACTCTAAAGACATCATGCACAAGTTAGGGTCTTGTGACAATTTGAGTTATCTCTGTGGCATTAGGGATTTCATAAATATAAGATGGAGCCCCAAAGTAGTCCCTAACCCTGTACTTTATCTATATCATGATTCCCATTCTCCTTACCTTTCATTTTTTGAAATCCCAGATTATCATACATATACTAGCTACACTCTTCCCTCTTTTCCTTACTTGAACCAATCATGATACAAGTCAATTTTAAATTATCTTCTAGATCAGGGATGAGGAATCTGAGGCCCGGAGGCCACATGTGGACCTTCTAGGTCCTTGGGTGCAGCCTTTTGACTGAGTCCAAATTTTATACAACAAATCTTTTTATTAAGGGGATTTATTCTGTAAAGTTTGTAGTCAGCCAAAGGCCTGCACTTGAGGACCTAGAGGGCCACTTGTGGCCTCAAAGATGCAGTTTACCCACCCCCGTTCTAGACCTTTGCCACCTTTGTGCCCTAATTGAAAATTAGAAGAACAGGCATGGTGGAGGGTTTAATCTGCCAGATATGATGTGCTAGGATCAAGGGTACATGTGGAGGAACTTGCCTTGGTAAGGACCAATCATCTCTACATGAGAAAAGATGAAGGAGAAGATAATGGAGGAAGATGTCTGAGTGATGTAGGATGAGGAGGAAAGAAAAATAAGATATTCTCAGGGAAGGGCCTATATTTCCAGGGGCTTAGAAAATAAGGACCTCAACTGAAGAAGTGAAGGGAGGGATGCTATGGAGGACTTAAGGATTCATGCAAAGTTCTGAAATAGCCACTGTGATGAGTGGAGAAATAAATATATTGGGCAGATATAAAATAATTGCCTTGCTCCAGTGAGGTCCCAGGTGAGATTATGTGACATGAATTTATAATATATCCAGTCAGGAAAAATTTTGTGACCTTTTTCCAGCTCTATTCAGAAACATGTGACTACAAATGAAGACAATAAATGATCAGAACAATCCAAAGCTGAAGTTTTACAGGGTATAATTTTTGATCAAATAAGGGGGCAAGGAATTTAATTGTGAAGAGGTGGAAATATGGAGGAGAGGAATATCAAATTTTGCAGAGATAATGGCCTGCAATAGAAGCAAGTAATAGAGGGATTAGTAGCCACAGTGAAGACAAAGAGCAGGCTTAGATGTCCTAAAACAGAGGAAAAGATGCGATTATATCTATAGATGGAATGCCCAGATTATAAGCGTGTGGCATGGCATTTTCATCATGGTTGGTGGAATTTTCTTCATGGGGTATGGGTGTTTCCAGAAGTTTGTAGAAAAGGACCAATACAATGGGCAAGAAGAGACAACAATTACAGAGGCAGGATAAACTGCTGCAAATGAGGTCAATGATAGCCCTTCTTCCTTGCCCTCCCACCACACATGTAAGAACTTCAGTGACACTTCTTGAGCTATTGTATTTACTGACTGTGACTATGCCTATTTGTATTGAAACCATATAAAATATTTCATCCGGTGAGTCTATTTTTTGAGCTATCAACAGGTTATAAAATTTGAGCAATTGTTCCCAAGAAACTGAAAATGCCAATACCTGTTTCTTTGTTTTTTTTTTATGAAATTGGCTTTTATTATTAGTTGATACCTCTTATAAAAAACATTTGGGATAGCATACCATCCAGTCTCTAGTGTTAGTCTGGGTCACAGGGGTTGGAAACCTGCAGCCTCAAGGCCACACGTGGCCCTCTATGTCCTTAAGTGTGGCCTTTTGAGTCCAAACTTCACAGAACAAATCCCCTTAATAAAAGGATTTGTTCTGTAAAACTTGGATTCAGTCAAAGGGCTAAACTTGAACATCTAGAGGGCCATACATGGCCTTGAGACCACAAGTTCCCCACCCTTGGCTCTGGGATCAGAAGGAATCACACTGTTGCCTAGATAGAGGTCAGAACTCAGCTATGATAACATCTAAAATTTAGTTTGAGGAATCTAAAATAGAGATGGGGAAATCTAGATATTTCAAATAATACAAAGCCCATGTTCATTTCAAAATTTCAAAGTGCCACTTAGTGTGCTGTTTTCTTGACAAGTGAGTCAAAAGCAAGTCAAAACTTTGTCCGATATACTTGTTTTATTTCAGAAAAAAGATTTCATCATGGACAATATAAAATTCTGATATTCCCTTACTCTCTGTTTGTCTTAGGTACATCTCTTTGCACCAATCTCCCCAAAGCAACTTAATATAGAAATGTTTTTAAAAGTTGGATGTGCATTCCTGAGGCTTAGTGTAATGAATTGGCCTCTGAAATCTCAGACAAGATGGACTTTGGAACCTCAATCTATCTTTCTCAATATCAGCATGGTTTGCAACATTTGATTGTGTAAATAATGACCCAAGTGTCCATCCTGTAAAAAAGTTCCATTATCAAGTTATAAAGAGCCTCATAAATCCAATAGTAAAAGCATTTAATTAAAATGTAAAAGCAATGTAAATAAAAAGGAATGGGATCAAGTTGTATAATCATTCTTTGGCTCACATACAAATACAAATAATCATTTCTATCTCCCCTGATTTTTTTTTTTGGTGGGGGATCAGATAAAGAACTCTCAGAGAAAAACAGGCAAGTGTCTGGGGAAGCCGATGAATGTTCCTAACTTCTCTCAATAAATCCTTTGGGGCATTATATTGATATATTAAGTCTCTCAACTGAGCTCTGGGGTCATTACATTTCTCAAAGATTCTAAGTTTAGAAGATGCCATGTTATCATGTGCTTAGTTTCTGCCTTTTTTCTTCTACTACTAATTTGTCTTTTATTTCTTCTCTGTCTTAGTAGTTTAGAAAAACTCCAACAATTCCCAGTTACTGAGGTCAATCTCTCATCCATTTTGTTGCCATTTACAATATTTTCTTTTCCCAGTTGGTAATCCTTGATACTGGTATTAATCCCAGTGCAAATCTCCAGAGATTCTGGTATCCTGCACTATCTCCAATAAATCTAAGGTCTCCTGTCTCATAGCTGTGGATCCAAAGCTGTACTGGTGAGCATTTCTTCAGGGTAGTTCATTTCCTGACAAAATTGCATAAGTAATTCTGAAATTCTTCTTATATACTTGTTTTCATAAAAATATTTAAAAGAACCCTAGGGAGTAAAGCCAAGATGGTGGAGTTAAAGAAGGGGGTTATCTGAGCTCTCCCCCAAACCTTTTCCAATACCTTTAAAAAGTGACTCTGAACAAATTGAAGAGTAGTAGAACCCACAAAAAGACAGAGTGAAACAAATTTCCAGCCCTAGATAACCTGTAAGGTTGACAGGAAGACTCTTTTTCATCAGGCTGAGAGAGGAGGGCAGTCTAGCACAAGCTGTGCCAGCACAGACCTGGCCCCAGCAAAGCCAGAACAGACCTCAAGAGACTGAATTGTTGACAGCAGTCGAGCTTTCCAGACCTCTCAGTCTACAGAGACCAGAGACAATTTAGAAGGTCAGTAGGAGGAGGCTGTCAGAACTGGGTTAGAGAGAAATGCAATCCAGCACAAAGCATGCCAATAAAGCCTTGGCCCCAGAAAACTAGGAGAAGATTATTGGGAATGACTGAATCAGCTTGAGCAGCAAAGGTAGTGGCAGTGGCACCAGATGATCCTGGAGCTATCGGCCCAAAGGCAGAATGTATGAAAGTCACCTATTTCAACTTCCAGGAGCCAAGATGGTGGACTAAGCACTCAGATGCTCTCACTTTCCCATACTGACCTTGAAAGACCCAGAAAATATTGCTCCAGGAAACATCATGGAATAGTGGAACCATCAGAAAGATGAGGCGCAACACTCTTTTAGCTCAGAAGGCTAGGAGGATTAAGGGAGAGGCTTGTCTTGCTGTGGCTGAAGGGGACAAATACAGGACAGGAGGCAGGCTACAAGCCAGTGGCAAGCCCCACCTCAGAAAACCAGGGGGAGATCCTGAGTTCCAGGGTGGTGGAGCAGGTAAGCGCTAACAACAAGCACAGACCAGCCACCACCACCAGCTCAGTACCAGGTAAACTACCAGAATCCTGCTGCCAGCATGTGAGGCCCCAGTACACAACGCCAGTAACCAGGTTGCTAGACCTCAGCACGAGAAGGCTGGGACAGTACCCCCTGTGCCCCAGAAGGAGAGATCAATTTTAAAAGACAGAAAAAAGGTAAACAACATGAGCAAAAGGCAACAAAGAAAAACAAGGACTATAGAGATGTATTTTGGTGATGGGAGAACAAAAACAAACTCAGGAGATAACAGTACTGTCAATATATCAGCATCTGAAACCTCAAAGGGAAATATGTACTGGTCTTAAGCCCAAAAAGCCTTCATAGAAGCACTGAGGAAGGATTTTAAAAGTCAAATAAGAGAGGTAGAAGAAAAATTGAACAATTCCTTTAAAAATACAATTAACAAAATTGAAAAGGTACACTGAAGAAAACAACTCCTTAAAAAGTGGAATTGGCCAAATGGAAAAGGAGGTACAAAAGCTAACTGAAGAAAATTCATTAAATATTAGAATTGGGTAAGTAGAATAATATTGACACTAAGAGAGACTAAGAATCTATCAAATAAATCAAAAGAATGAAAAAATAGAAGAAAACATAAAATACCTCATTGGAAAAAACAATTAACCTGGAAATCAGATAATTTAAAAAATATTGGTCTACCTGAAAGCTATGATTAATAAAAAGAGCCTGGATACCATCTTTCAAGAAACAATAGAGGAAAACTTCTCTGGGGTCCTAGAAAAAGAGGGTGCAATAGACATTGAAAGAATCCATTGATCACCTCCTGGAAGAGATCCCAAATAGAAAATGCCAAGGAATATTGAAGCCAAACTCCAGAATTATCAGGTCAAGGATAAAATACTGCAAGAAACCAGAAAGAAATAATTCAAATACAAGATGGCGGCTGGGAAGCAGTGACTGGAGTGAGCTCCCCACCAAGTCCCTCCAAAACCCCATAAAAATGGCTCTGAACCAATTCTAGAGCTGCAGAACCCACAAACTGGCAAAGGGAAGCAGGGCTCCAGCCCAGGACAGCCTGGATGATCTCTGGGTAAGGTCTGTCCCACACGGAGCTCCCAGCTCCCAGATGAGGAGAGCGGAGCTGAGCCAAGCACAGCCCAGCGTGGCGGGGACCGATCAGACCAGCAGCTGAGCGGAGAGTGCCCTACAGGCATGAATTACTGAGCTGTGGCATCTACTAGACCTCTCAACACACAAAGAGCAAAGACATCCGAGAAGGTTAGTGGGAGTTTGCGGTTCAGCCACCGCCCCTGGGGCAGCGGAGGTGGGACAGCTTTAGAACTATGGCTGCAGTTGCTTGTGGCCCCAGGCCCACCTGGTGGGAGGAATTAAGTGGCTGATCAGAGCAGGAGTGAAGAGCCTGCTGAAGATTTAAGCCCAGTCTAGGTAGGGGGTTCTTGGGGAAGGAGGAGTGCTGGTGAGGCAGCGCATCCGCCCAAGCGTGGAACATACAACTCTTTAGTCTACAAGCAGCCAAACCCCG
>JAQQSZ010005692.1:0-13806 GCA_028646595.1 Phalanger gymnotis | reverse complement strand
TGACTTCTACTGGCTGTATGTTTTGGTCTTCTTTGTCACCAAAGAAAGATTCCAAAGTCCGGTTCTGAATCTGAGTCTATTTTCGCTGCCTGTTCATGTTCCCAGCCAACTACTTGACCCTTGAGCTTTTTGTTGGGGTACAACTGCTTGTAGAATAGAGAGTACTTTGTCCCCAGCTTGCAGGGCTGCACTGGTGTTTTCAGAGCTATTTCTACACAGCAAGCTCTGCCACACCAGTACTCCTCCTCCCACAAGAACCGCCAACCTGGACCTGACTCAGATCCAAGAAGGCTCTGCACTCCCGCTCTGATCTGCCATTTAATTCCTCTCACCAGGTGGGCCTGGGGATGGAAGCAACTGTAGTTGTAGCTCTGGAAGCAGCCTCAGAGCTGCACCACCTCCGCTGCCTGGGGCGGTGGCCCACAGCAAACTCCTTTCACTCTATCCCAGAAGTTTTTTCCCACTAACCTTCTGTTTGTGGTGTTTGTGAGTTGAGAAGTCTGGTAACTGCCACAGGTCATTGATTCAGGGTGCTACGGCCTGTTCCGCCCAGCTCCCGGTCTGGTTGGTCTGGGTGTGGCCCACGCTGGGCTCTGCTCCACTCTGCTCCTAGCAAGGGGCTATAGACCTTACCCAGCATCCATCCAGGCTGTCCTGTGCCCTGCTTCCCTCTGCTATTTCATGGGTTCTGCCCTTCTAGAATGTGTTCTGAGCCATTTTTATAGGTGTTTGTAGGGACCAGGGGGAGAGCTTTAGGCAAGTCCTTTCCAGCTGCCATCTTGGCTCTGCCCCCTGTTCATTCCCTCTTGTAAGAGCTTTAGGAATACCATTTTTGGATAGCAAGATATTGTGGAGGATAAGCTTCTTGGTATTTAGTCTAGAAGTGACATTTTCTTATCCCTCCTACTCTGCCATTAATGCCATTCTTTCTGTTTTGGCATCTGTCTCCTGTGTTTGTATATAAGGTGCTACCTCAATAACTAGTTGACAGAGTCATCCAGAAGAAAGAGCTGATGATGGATGGGTTGCCACGATGCAAGTATTATTCACATTTTTCCAGTTGACACTCAGAACTTTTTCTTGAATTCGAGTTGTCTTCTATCATCTGGGAAACGCTTCATAGGAAAGCATCCCCAATTAAATCTGATGAGGTCATACACTTCCTAATTACAGGCTATTGTGTCTAAGTGTAACAGACATATTCTTTATGAAGCAGCTCTTCGTGCCTAAGTCAGCACAATAAACCCAACTGGGAAAGATGGGGATCCCTGCTGAAAGAAGGTACAGTCTGCTGATTTGGGTGCTGAATTGTTGATAGTATATCTTTGTGTCATCTACTCCTCTTTTTGGAGAGTGTTGTGGTTTTTGGCAGCTCTATCACAGGCTAGGAATTAAAAGTGATAAGAAGGAAATAAACAAACTGATGGTTGCCATCAATTCGAGGGCTCCTGAATGGATTCTGCACAAAATCTTGTGGGAGAGAGCTCAAGTTGGCGTGGAGAGGAAGGTTTGGTAGGAAGAGGTTGATAACATAAACAAGACCCACACCAATTCCAAACAGAATATATAATCAGAGAAGGCTGCATGCACTTCACCATTAGCCAAGTCTATGCACAGTGGAAAGGAAGTGTGAAATTTTGATTATGTTTTTAAGATTCTTCCCTCAGCTGCTGGGTTTTTATTATGGCAACAGCTGAGCTAGCACAAATTGTTAAGCCTATACCATTTGGTATAGCATGGCCACAATCAATGTCATGCAATTTTCAGCAATAACTCCTTTTCATTTATTTATTTATTTTTAGGCAGTCACATGGATCAATAGATGCAATAATATTTCATATTTATTTAGCATTTTAATGTTTGCAAAGTACTCTCTAACAACAATCCTATGCTACTAGAGATCCCAAACCCCCAGGAAACAGAAGCATTAGACACAGGGCACTATGGATTACTCAGAGCCACCAGGATATGATCAGGGCGCTCCTTTATTCAGGAGACCAAAGTGGTTCCCTATTGCTTGTAGGATCAAATCCAACTCTGGCATTTCAAGTTCTTCACACCTGGCTTTAGTCTAGCTTCTCAAACTTATGCATTATTTGCCTTCACATTCTCTATGGTCTAGTCAAACTGGCTTTGCTATTTCTCCCACTTGACATTCTATCTCCTGTCTTGTTACCTTTGCAAACTGTTTCTACCATACCTGAGATGGGCAGGCACATCCTTCCTGTCTTCTTCCTCTTCTTTGTACCCCTGGAGACCTCAAAAGCTAAGTTCAAGTGCTGCCTTACACATAAGTCTTTCCATACCACCCCCCACCCCAGCTACTAATACCTTCTTGCTCAAATTACCCTTGGTATATGTTTTTATGTGCTTATGGGGTACTTTTTCTGGTAAGACTTGTGGATAATTGACACCTATTTCTAAGCATGTTCTTCTATATCTGTTAATTATTGTGTTGTAGGCATAGTTCTAAAGGCAGCACCCTCTTAGTTCAGGTTCAATGTTGAAATGGAATGAGGCATTCGAAAGTCCCTAAGCATTTAACAGAAGACAAGGTTTCCTTTGCCCAAAAACAGCAAGGATACAGTGGCTTTTGGCCTCTCTTCTGCAGCTCTCCCTTGTGGCCATCTAGAAACTGAGGATGGTCAGTAAGTCGTCAGGGTGTGGTGACTCAGGAGTCCCAAGCACCCATGATGGCAGAGTCTGAGAGGTGCCAATTACAGAGGGCTAGGACCTTTTATGCCCCCAGGCCAGGAAGTTGCATCATGGAAGCTGGGGCCAATCAGGTTGCATCAGGCAAGGAGGTAACTGAGCCGGGGTAGTTCCACTAGCCAAGTCAGAAATCCTCCCATCCTATCACAGTCTGACTCAGACTGATCTAACCTTATTTCTCATAAAGACTTGCTGACTTTGTCATTGCCATTTCCATGTGTCCATTTGTTTGTGGAATGAAGGAGTGGGGCAGCTCTGTAATGCCAATGCCCTGGCCCGTTGTTAAGAGAACTTCTAAGAGCAGAATTATGAGAAATGTGGGCCATTTCAACTTCCTTATTGGATGCCTAATGTAGCAACCCCTAGGTCTACATTTATATATGTACATATTATCTTCTCCTGATAGGATATAGGTTTCCCTGAGGGCAGGGATTGGCTGATTTTTGTCTTTATATCTCCAATGTACCACACAGCGTTTGGTACACAGAGGTCCTTAAGAAATGCTTATTATTTGATTGAACATCTGGGAACCAGATGCAAGGGACAGCTTGGAGTCTAAAGTCTCAGAGATTGGGAGTGAAGTATGTGTTCTCAGTAGAGATTAGGCCCTTGGGGACCAGTCAGTCAGGTATTTACTGACTCATATGCCTGAACTGGTTATTGAAGAAGAATGAACTGACATTATCCTCCATTACCACAGAACCATTGAAGATGGGAGGCCAAGTAAGATGCTACTTTTCCCATCAAGAACAGGACATGCCAGGCTAACTTCATTTCCTTCTTTGATTGGATTACTAAACTAGTGATAAAGGAAAAAAAAATCTTATATTATTCTTATGGAAAAGACAGATCTTATCAATAATAATAATACAATTAGTTGGATTCAGAACTAATTAGATGGCCAGGCTAGAAGAGTATTTGTTAGTGGCTTAATGTCAATAGGCTATGCCATTTAGAATTTTTATTAATTATTTGGGTAAAGACATACGTGGTAATCTCATTGAATTTTCAGATGATGCAGATCTGGGAGGGATAGCTAACCAAGTGGATCACAGTCAAGATCCAGAAAGATTTTGACGGGCTAGAGCATTGGACTGAATCTAATAATATGAGATTCAATAGGGATAATTGTGAAGATAGCCATTATTCTCAAAAATAGCTTGGGGTATTAGTGAACTGTATGTATAATATGGCAGCCACAAAAGCCTGTGTGGACTTAGGGTGCATTAAGAGGGCTTTGGAGAAGAAAATGGCAAATCACTCCAGTATCTTTGTCAAGAAAAGCCCATTGATAGCGGTTCACAGGGTGATGAAGATTAAGACGTGACTGAACGATTGAAGAACAGTAACAGCAAAAGGGCATAGCTTTCAAGAATGGGGTGATAACAGTTCCAAAGAAACCCCAAAATACCTTATCCAGAATATTATGTTCAATTCTGGGTCCCATAGTTTAAGGAAAACATTAATAAACCGTATTGGTTGAAAGAAGTGGATATGTCTACCCTAAAGAAAAGAAGATTGAGGTAGGGCATGACAGTTGTCTTTGAGTATTTATGTGAGAGATCAGACTTGTACAGGTTGGCCTCAGAGGCAGGACCAAGAACAATAGTTTGCTAAGAAGCCAATTTAAGACTGATGTCAGGAAAAGCTTCCTACCAATTGGAGCTGTCCAAAAGTGGAATGAGTTGTTTCGAGGTGTCATCTTCCCCCTTCCTAGGTGGTATTCTAACAGAGACCCCTTGTGAGGTATGTTATAGTGAAGTTCCTTTGGTTTATGGGTTGGACTAGGTGACCATAAAGGTCCGTTCTAACTCTTGAATTATTTGATTCTGATTCTTTTTTTCTAAATTTTATGATTCTGACTCTATGAGGTCCTTTCAAGAGGTTTCTTTTTCCTATAGTAAATAGGCCTAAAGTGAGGAGAATCTGTGAAGATCCAATCTCACTTCTATACCTCTATCTGTGTTCCAGGGACTGGAGGGGCCTGGTGAGAGTATGACTCCCAAAGTACAAAGCAAAGCAACAAACGTCAACAGTTATGGTGAGTACACAATGGTACTTCAGTGATCCACAAGAACAATATTGAAATGGCCTAGAATTACAAGTTCAGTGAAACAACAGCTGTTGTTTCTGTTCAGAAAGAGAGTCCCAAGAGGAAATGATAAACAATGAGCTGACACAGCCTAAGGAAAATCAAAACCAAAAACGATGGCTCCCACAGTGCCCAAGGCAATGTCCAAGAGATGGGTGGCTTGGCAATTACCCAGCACTCTGAAATCACAGAAATCACAAAATCTTGGTATTGGAAGGGCCTTCAGGGACCCTTCTTAATTCAACCCCCAGCCTCCTAAAAGTCTCCTATGGAACAGACAGCTTGTGCTTGAACATCTCCAGGGAGGGGGAACTCACTACCTCCTGAGGCAGCCCCTTCCACTGTGGGATAGCTCTCATTGTGGGGAAGCTTTTCCTAATGTCCAACCTCAATTAACCTCCTTGCAGCCTCTGTGGGGACAAGCAAAATACATTTAATCTCTTTTCAATGTGACAGTTTATTAAGTACTTGTTGAGTTACCATGTTTTCCTAAACTCTTTTCTTCTCCAAGGAGCTGTCCTTTAATTGGGGAATGGCTGAAAAAATTGTGGTATCATGGAATATCATTTCATTTTAAGAAATGAAAGAGGTGATTTCAGAGAATCATGGGAAGTAGGAGCTGATGGATCAAAGTGATCAGTACTAAGGGAACATTTTGAATAACAGGATAAAGAAAAACAACATTGAAAGATTACTTACTGATCAAATCAATGGCCAAGTACATTTAAAGAAATTAGTTTTGATTTATGGAATGAAACAAGCATTTCCATAACATAGTACAATAAAAAAATGATTGTAGATTAAACCACAAATCTACTCTGCACAACTTGCTATTCCTTTCAAATATGCAAAATTATCATGTAAATTTCTTTTTTTCTCCCCTTCTGCCTCTCCCCCGCCCTAGAGATTGCTACCATTAGACTCAAATAGGCATATGTATGTGTAAAAAATATTCTATACATACATCTATTTGTCAGTTCTTTCTCTGGATGCAGATAGCAGCTTTCTTCATATGTCCTTTATAGTTAATTTGGGTATTTATAATAGACAAAATGACTTATTCACTCAAAGTAGTTTTAAACAATATTGCTGTTACTGTATACAATGTTCTCTTGGTTCTGCTTATTTTGCCCTTCATTGTTTTGTGCAAGTCTTTTCATGCTTTTCTAAAATCATTGAGCTCATTATTTCTTATAGCACAATAGTATTCCATCACAATCATATATTCCAACTTGTCTAGCCATTCTTCAATTGATAGGCATCCTTGCAATTTCCATTTCTTTGCCACCACAAAAAAAACTGCTATAAACATTTTAGAACATAAAGGTTCTTTTTCTTTTTCCATAATCATCTTTGGAAATAGTCCAACTAGTGGTATTGCTGGGTCAAAGGGTATAGGTAGCTTAATAACTCTTTGGGCATAATTTCAGATTGGTCTCCAAAATGGTTGGAGCAGTTCACAATTCCACCAACAATGAATTAGTGTCACAATTTTCCCACAACTTCTCCAACATTTGTCATTTTCCCCTTTGATCATTTTAGCCAATCTGGTAGGTGTAAAATGACATCCTGAGGTTGTTTTAATCTTCATTTCTCTAATCCATAATGATTTAAGGCATTTTTGTATGACTATAAATTGTTTTGGTTTCTTCATTGGAAATCTGTCTGTTCAAATCCTTTGACCATTTCCAGAAGACCTTTGATGGCAAAGAAGTGATGGCCTGCAGGCACAGAGACAGGCCCCCTCACTCTTTAGAGAGCTTATTGATGTCTCACAAGTTCACTTCCCCATAGGATTATCAGTTGATACCATTTTGTCAGCCAGACTTGCTTAGTTTTTAGAAAGGGTTATTTTTGTTATGTTGCATAGTAAGAAAAGTTGGTATTAAATATTCTCTAAAAAGTCAGTGATATACTTTTCCAGCAGAATATACAGAGTCCAGGGGAAAATGGGAAAACTCCCAGCTGCTACCATCTTTTCTCTCATTTGTAGGGTGCCCTTAAGCATGGTGGAACCTACCTAAATGGGCTCCTTGTTGAGTTAGGACTTCATTTTCTTTTTTTTTAAGTTCTGTATATAATGTTGTGTCTAGACAGATTGCTTGGAATGCTATTTCTAAATAAAATCATTGGTCATCATTCAGAGAATCCTTTTTTAAATACTGATCAGGAAAAGACAAGTGATGTAAAAATATGTGTCAACAAAACTTTCTATTACAGAAATGAAAAAATGATTTGCATCTAAAAGTGTTAGAGGTGAATTAATTGACCCTTTCACCAGACAGAGGATATGATAGCATGCAGCCTATTGGGTTTTTGTCCACATCATATCCAGTCTGTTATTGTCTTCAGATAAAGACACTTTTGTTAGCTGTAGATGCAGGAGATGAGGCTAGGCTATGAGAAGGCCTCTGAACCTCTTAAGTTCATGAAGCCCTCCTCTGGTTAATGGTGACAAGAAGGAGATCGAGGCCAAGGCTAAACTACTATCTCTCATCCGTTCCCCTACCTCCAAGTGACTTGTCTTATGAAGTTGAACAGAAATACTTTCTCTTCACTGACCACTCTTTTATCTCTCAGTTTTGGACTGGTCTGCTATTTTACAAAAGTATAGTATAGGACATGGCCCTTATGTATATAACCGACCTATGAGTATAGAATATTGTCAAGTTTCTACAGCCAGTCTGAACACTCCTCCTATGCAATATAATTCCCGTTCATCATTGGAGATCTCAAAATAGGTCAAGGCTTTTTCACACCTTTGATTGATTTGCATGTGATCAATTGATTGAATGCATTCCCATTAGGTTAGGGCACCAGGGGATAGCAATTTATCACTTATTTTAGGTGGGATGGGGATCATTTGATTGATTTACGCAATAGACCTCTACCCTTATAAGCAGAAAACACACTTAGAAGAAAGATCCCTGACTAATCTCATACACAGGTGGTGTAAAACTCAAATAGAAATGGGGCCACTAATCCATATACAGGGATCCCTGTGGCTCTTATAGTGATTTAGGTTTTTTTTGGGGGGGGTTGTTTTTTTTGGCAGAGCAATTGGGGTTAAGTGGCTTGCCCAGGGTCACATAGCTAGTACATGTGTCAAGTGTCTGAGGCCGCATTTGAACTCAGGTTCTCCTGACTCCAGGGCCAGTGCTCTACTCACTGCACCACCTAGCTGCCCCATGATTTAGTTTTAAAATGCGATATTATCTATGTTTTATTATATTTTTATTTTGTTAAATGTCTCCCAATTACATTTTAATTGTGTTCAGTCTTGTTCTTTATCTTTGCCATACACAGTCAAGAGAACTCTTCTTTCCAAATGAGATAATTGATGTAAAGTGCTTTACAACATCAAACCATTAGATAAATTCTTCTTCTTCTTCTTCTTCTTCTTCTTCTTCTTCTTCTTCTTCTTCTTCTTCTTCTTCTTCCCCTTTCCCTCCTCCTCCTCTTCCTTTTCTTCCTCCTGTTTGTTCTTTTTTTCCTCCTTCTCCTCCTCTTCCTCTCCTCCTTCTTTTCCTCCTCCTCTTCTTCCTACTCTTTCTCTTCCTCTACCTGAGCCTTCTACTGCGCTGCTACTGAGATCAAGCAGTGTTTATCGAGCAATGCACAGATGTGCTGGTAAAGGTTTAACAACCTGGTTGGGGGAGGAAAGCATGTATATACGTATACTTTTAAACTTGTTCTGCATTATTAATATTTTCTTTTTTAAGCAAGATAATCAAGCCTAGATAATCAACAAAACAATCAATCCCTGATGTGTAATTACTGATTTCTGAGATTTAAATGTTCTCACTGAAATGTTAACACAAACAGGTTAGAACTGCCTCAAACATATCTCTGTGTGATACTTAAGGGCAGCTAAGTAGTACAGTGGATAGACCTCCAGGCTTGGAGTCAAGAAGACTTGAGTTCACATCTAGCCTCGGACACTTACTAGTTATAAAATCCCAGGCAAGTCACTTAACCTCTGTTAGCTTAGAGTTCCTCATCTATAAAATGGTAATAGTAATAGCACCTACCTTGCATGGCTCGGGAGGATTAAATGAGAGAATAATCTGTAAAGTGCTTAGCACAGTGCCTCATACATGATAGGCACTGTAAGAATGTTAGCTATTGCCTATTAGCCTGACTCTCTTCATTGGCGAGCTTTTGCCCTACTCAGGAATTTATCAGGTCCCCATGACATATAAAGCTGCTTATCCCAGGGGAAAGAGCTGGGGTCGCTAGAGTCACCTCCTTTCTCCTAGACGTACACAGTCCACATAACTCACAGCAGTAGTAGAGGCAAGGTCTGGGTCTCTTCTTCCACGTTGTAACTTTGTACAGTGTTGTTCCTCTGCTTTAGGAGACTTGGTTCAGGAGCTTGGTTGGTTTTGTCAAGGAATTGCTCTTTTGTTTCTAGGAGTTTTGGTACCGGGATTCCTGTGCATGTCCTGAAAACCCTTAGTGGCTCTAACCTTGCCATTCTACTGCTGCCGCATCTCTTATGTACCCAGCTTGGTTCAAGAATTCCTATTGTTCTACTACTGCCTCTTGCCTCTGCCAGCTCTGGGACCATATTCTTCCCATCCAGTGATGGATGATTGTGTGACTTTGGACAAGCCACTTTGCTCATCTGTATCTCAGTTTCTTTGTGTGTAAAATAATTTCTAAGCCTCTTTCTAGCCAAAAAAAATTTATGTACACAGTGATTCACTTGAAGCTGAAAGGGCTCACCCTTTATAAAATGCAAACACACTCTTAATGGAGCTCATCCTCCATCAAACAGAATCCTTTTCCATTTTTTCATCCATAAATATCATAAAACAATGTACAAATAATGGTATGCGAATTTGGCAATTAAACTCAGTACACGGATATTAAAGAATTATTTTTGTCTCAAATTGTCACATCAACATAAAAGAAATCTGAGTGACTTTTAGCGATAATCATTCACTGTAGCTTTTAAAAAGTTTTACACATTCATAGCAGTAGTTGACACTTAATAACACATCATAGTCATAACTTTTAACAAACCTAGGATTTAAAGTAAAAATAAAAACAGAAATGGAAGAAGATTTGACTTACTATACATTTATTTTACTTTACTTCTGTGACATAGTTCTTTTTAGGAAAAAAAAATTATTGTGAACTTGTGAAGCTCTTCCAAGATATGAGTGCCCCAAATAAATTATTTTTAATAATACATACCATGTTTATGTGGTCTAGACTTATATTTGGAATTTAGTTAATATACAAACTAAAAATATGTGTCTAAATTCTATTATTAGAGCTAGGAACTGAAAGCAAGAGAGAAAAATGTCTGAAAAGCACAGTTTGATGGATATTTCTTTCCAAAGAATTGTAGGTGATGAAAAAGACAGATATTTTTTATCTAGTAAACAGACATCCCCATCACCATTTTATGAAATGTGAAGATGGAAGCTATAATATTTATTCTGAGATTTCCTTACAGATAGTATAACAGCTTTTTCTGGAGATGAATAACAAATCTCATGACTTGGGAGATTAGAGGAGAGAATTTTATCGTATTGGTTAGGACATTAAAATTGGGTTTAGTCATATATGGTGGCATTAAAAATCCCATGGAGAGTTCCCACTGGTGACAGTGATTGGTTGGGTGACTGTGGGCAAGTAACTCTTTACCCTTGCTCTGCTGAGAAATCCTTGGTTTAGCTAGCATGAGGAAAGAACCTGGCTCATATATCTAGACATCTGTTGAGAGGCATTCATTCCCTGAATCAGTGGAATGGTCCAAAACACTCTCTTCAAAATGACACTAGCTCATTCCTCTAAGTAACTATGTGACCTTGGGCAAATAATTTAACCTGCTGAGGCCTCACTTTTCTTACTTGTAAAATGAAGAAGATGATTTAGATAAGCGATACACTGGTAAATATTTAATAACTATCTCTTGAGAAAAAAATGTTTATAGTTTAAACTTTGGATTCAGTCAAAGGGCCACACTTGAGGACCTAGAGGGCCACATGTGGCCTCAAGGCTAAAGGCTCCCCACCCCTGGACTCTTCTTTTCCTGAACTTCTTTCCACATTCTTCCTCCCCTCTTGTTTTGCTCCAGCTGTCGACTATCCTCTCATGCACTTGTTACTCATGTTTGCCTCTGAGAAGCATTGATTTCTTTCAAAGCTCAGCCCAGGTATCACCTCCTAAATGAAACCTTTCTGACCCCTGGGAAACACTGTAGAATAGTGAAAAGTTTTAATCCAAAAGGCCTGTATTCAAAACATGCCTCAGATAGTTATTAGCTGTATGAACCTGGAGAAGTTAAACTTGACCTCACTAAATCTCAGCTTCCTCATCTAAAAAATGGGCTACCCTCTAGGGTTGTTGTTATGAGGACCAAATGAGATGTTTAGTCATTTTTTCAGTTGTGTCTGACTCTTCGCAACCCCATTTGGGGTTTTCCTTGGGAAAGATACTGGAGTAGTCCACCATTTCCTTCGCCAGCACATTTGATAAATGAGAAACTAAGGTAAACAGAGTTAAGTGAGTTGCCCAAGGTCACATAGCTGGTAAGTGTCTGAGGCTAGATTTGAATTCAGTTCTCCCTCACTCCAGGCCCAGTGCTCTATCTACTGCACCATCTAGCTCCCCCCAACCAAATGAGATAGAGCACTTTTGCAACTGATTGCATATGTTTTCTATGCTGGAAGATGTTATTGTACACTGTGACAAGCTCTTCAGGTATTATTTCTCTATCCCTTCTCAGATAATTTTGTATTTACTGAACAATTTGCGTATCCTCAAAGTATGATGTAAGCTCCTTAGGGTAGAAATTTAAAAAAATTATATTTGCATCCTTAGTCCATAGAAGAGCAATTTGTATACAACAAGTGCCTAATAAGTGTTTATTAAGTTGAATTAAATTTCAGTCGTTCCCAATTTTGCTCAATGTAGTCATGAATTATGATACTGAATAAAATTACAAAAGAAGGTAAGAATTTTTCTAGCTGGTGAAAAAATATTTTTCTTCAAGTATATAATCTCAGTATTGGGGAATATTTCTGATCTTCCAACATTAGGTGTACTCCCTTGTAATTGAGGGTGATTCTTTCTTTTTCTCCTTTCAATTTTTTATTTAATTTTTAATTTATTTATTTTTAGTTTTCAACATTCACTTCTATAAGATTTTGAGTTCTAAATTTTCTCTCCCTTCCTCCTCTCCTCCCTCCCCAAGACAGTGGGCAATCTAATATAGGTTATACATATACATTCATAATAAACATATTTCCACATCAGTCTTGTTGTAAAGAATTAGAACCAAAGAGAAAAACCACAAGAAAGAAGAAACAAAAAAAAGAGAGAAAATAATATACTTCAATTTGACTTCAGACTCCATAGTTCTTTCTCTGGATGTGGATAGCATTTTCCATCATGAGTCTTTTTGAGTTGTCTTAGATCTTTGCATAGTTAAGAAGAGCTAAGTCTTTCAAAGCT
Organism: Phalanger gymnotis; assembly: GCA_028646595.1. NCBI lineage: Eukaryota > Metazoa > Chordata > Mammalia > Diprotodontia > Phalangeridae > Phalanger > Phalanger gymnotis. The sequence goes on along the minus strand of JAQQSZ010005692.1, from coordinate 1,532 downwards.
GTTCATCACTTAGTGTTGCTGTTATTGTGTACTATGTTCTGGTTCTGCTCATTTCACTCAATGTCAGTTCATGTAGGTCTTTCCAGGTTTTTCTGAAGTCCACCTGCTCATCTTTTTTTTTTATGAAATTTTATGTGTTCCATCACATTCATATATCATGACTTGTTCCGCCATTCCCCAATTGATGGATATCCCCTCAATTTCTAATTCTTGGGCACCATAAAAAGGGCTGCTATAAATAATTTTGTACATGTGAGTCCTTTTCCCATTTTTATTATCTCCTTGGGATACAGCCCTAGAAGTGGTATTGCTGGATCAAAGTGTATGCACAGTTTTATAGCCCTTTGGGCATAGTTCCAAATTGCTCTCCAGAATGGCTGGATCAGTTTATGAGTGTGATTCTTAGCCACAGTGGTTGGATGGCTGTACACTTTGTATTTCACTTTTGGAAGCGTTTCAATTTTAAATTATGTACTGTAGTTTGTGAAATATGCAACTTCTTTCACACAGGTTAAACAAGGAAGAAAAATTTCAACTTGCAATTCATTGTAGGATATGGAATGTTTTCATGATTTTAGAAATGAAAAGACTTCTCAGTTGGAGAAATGAAGGGTTAGCATTAGGGGAGGTCTACTGGATAAAGTCCTAGACCTAGATTTATGATGACATGAGTTCTAATCTTGCTTCAGACACTATACAAGTTCTGTGGTCCTGGGAAAGTCACTTAATTTTTCTCAGCCTTAGTTTTCTCATCTGTGAAATGGGGAAAATAATGGTACCCATCTAATGGGGTATTGTGAGGATCAAATAAGATAAAAGATATAAAAGTAATTGCAAACCTTAGGTACTACATACATTTTAGCTATTGTTATTTTTCTTTAAAACTTTAAGGATTCATAATTTCATAGTCATGGGTCCTCATAGATTTAACCATTCTACATCTTAATTCATGGTCTTCATGAGTTGGTACTGGTAAAATTTATCACCCATTGGATAAGCCATTGGAGATATAACACTTGGCCCAGCTGGTCCTCCAGATGTCCATTGCTGGGTGTGGCTTAATAGGAACAGGTTTGTCCTTCATTGTTACAGTCTTTGGTAAACTCAAATCACAATTGTGCCACAACTTGGCACCAGAAGAGGAAAAACAATGTTGCAGTAATGTTTTGGGTCATTTTTGGTTCCAATTGAAATCAACAACCATCTATTAGATTGTAAGCCCCTTGAGGGTAGAAACTGTGGAAGGTGGTTTCTTACTTTATATCTATACTACGTAACACAATGATTTGCACATAGAGGTATTTCATACATGCTTGTTGAGTGGAATGGGATTGAATTTATTAAGCACCTATTTCATGCTAGGCTGCTGGGGAAATATGAAGTTCAGGTAAGACATGGTTCCTGGCTTCTCTCCTGTTTTTCTTTTTTTTTTTTTAATTTTTTTTTTATTAACATCTTTAGTTTTCAGCATTAATTTTCACATGCGTTTGAATTACAGATTTTTCTCCCCATTTCCACCCCCCCACTCCAAG
>JAQQSZ010005691.1:0-13807 GCA_028646595.1 Phalanger gymnotis | reverse complement strand
AAAGAACAAGAAAAAGCAATTGCAAGGGACTTACCAAAGTTGAACTGTTTTGTTTACATCCCTACATGGAAAGATGAGGTGTATGATTCATGAGACCTCAGTATTAGGGTAGCTGAAGGGAGTATGCATATATATATATGTGTGTGTGTGTATGTATGTATGTATATGTATATATATACACATGTATATATGTATATATACATATATATACATATATATAGACAGAGGGCACAGGGAGAGTTGAATATGAAGGGATGATATCTAAAAAAAATCAAATTAAGAGATGAGAGAGGAATATATTGAGAGAGGGAGAAAGGGAGAGATAGAATGGGGTAAATTATCTCACATAAAAGTGACAAGAAAAAGCAGTTCTGTAGGAAGAGAAAAGAAGGCAGGTGAGGAGGAATGAGTGAATCTTGCTCCCATCAGATTTAATCTGAGGAGGGAATACCATACACACTCAATGGGGTATCTTACCCCATAGGAAAGAAAGAGGAAGAAGATAAAAAGGGGGGACGATAGTAGGGAGGGCAAATGGAGGAGGAGGTAATCAAAAACAAACACTTTTGAAAAGGGACAGGGTCAAGGGAGAAAATTCAATAAAGGGGGATAGGTTAGGAAGGAGCAAAATATAGTTAGTCTTTCACAACATGAGTATTGCAGAAGGATTTTACATAATGATACACATGTGGCCTATGTTGAATTGCTTGACTTGTTAGGGAGGGTAGGTGGGAAGGGAAGAGGGGAGAAAACCTGGAACTCAAAGTTTTTAAAAACAGATGTTCAAAAACAAAAAAAAATGTTTTTGCATGCAACTGGGAAATAAGATACACAGGCAATGGGGCATAGAAATTTATCTTGAAAGGAAGGGAAAAGGGTATGGGAGGGGAGTGGGGTGACAGAAGGGAGGCATGACTGGGGAATGGGACAACTAGAATATTCGCCATCTTGGAGTAGGGGGGAGGGTAGAAATAGGGAGAAAATTCGTAATTCAAACTCTTGTGAAAATCAATGCTGAAAACTAAATATATTAAATAAATTAAATAAAAAAGAAAGTTGTTTTAAAGGATTTTAATCAATTGTAACCATATGTCAAGTCATACAAAGCTTCTGCTGCAGTAAAATAAGGCTAGAAGTCCTTCAAGAAGAGAAGGAAGAAATCCAGAGGATTCAAGGACCAAGTGTATCTGGGAGATGAAATCGAGGCCATAAATTGTAGGTTCTAATGTTATCCCTGTAATCAGAATCATCCCCTGTCCCATCCTCTCTGGTTGTCTAACTGACAGAGAAGATGCTCCATGTTCCCTCTGGGATAAGAAGTTACTAGATGTCAGCTATTATCCACATTAAGACAGATAACCACAACCAGATTGCAAAGCACCCATCTTGGGCTAAAGTACAATGGTCTTGGCTTTTACAAAATCCTCAGCTTCTGCTTCCACATCCTCAACATCCCCAGGTTATGCATACACATTTATGATGGGGTGTGAGTGTGTGTGTTTATACACACACATATGTATATATACGTATATATATGCACATATGTGTATATATTACATATACATACACATATATGTATGTATATTATATATATAATTGGAAGAATTAATGATTTTTAACATTCTGATAGGAAAATCAACCTTATATCTCAATACTTTAGTGAAGGAGTAGGGAAAGCCTGGATTCGAATCATGCTTCTGAAAATGACTAGCTGTATGATCGTGGATAAGTCCCCTCAGCTCTCTGTCCTCAGTTTTCTTATTGGTAAAACTGTGATACCAGTTTTAGCTGTAGTACTTCAAAGAGTCACAAGAATCAAGTGAGAGCAAATAAAGAAAATGTTTTCAACTCTAAAGCACTGTGGACATTTTAGTGATGATAGTGAATGTCAGAGGCCCTGGAACAATCCTCATGGATCTTGTCAAGACTCCCTACTGTGGCTCTATCTCTGCTTTGTGTGTTGTCTTCCCCTACTAAGAAGTAAGCTCACTGAGACACAAGCTGTTGTGCTTGCTTGTTGTATCTCCCATACAGCTCTTGGCATATAGTAAATGCTTAATAAATGACTTTGCATTCATTCATTCATCCGTTCATTCATGTTCATTGACTTGCGGTCATTGCCTGAGCTCATAAGTACACTTGTAAAGCTATCCTTCTCTGCTTCAACAACCTAAATTGTCTCTGTTATTCAAGGCTCAGTACAAGTCTTTCCTCCTCCAAGAAGCCTTCCCTGATGACCCCAGCCCACCTTGTTCCCCTTATTTGCCTATACTCCATGTTTTGTCATTGGTAGCACATCATCTGCTATTATTCTCTGGTTGTTTGATTTGTGTGTTTATTAAGTCCTCCATGAGAACATAACATCCTTGAAGCCAGGAATCAGGTGACAGAATCAGATAGTCCTAGAATTTAAGAGATAAAAGTCCCATTGGTGTCATTGAATCTAATCAATTTATTTTATGATGAGGACGCAGAGGTGTCAAATGATGGTTGAGTTCTTTTAAGTTTTCCACCCTTCATTATCATGGAAGTCTACAGCCATCATTGTAGTACTGCAATTACTGGACAATCTGGTAAATAGTGGCCTTTAGAAATAGACTGTTAAACTGTAATAGCAGAGAACCTCAATTTGCTCATCTTAATCACAGATAATAAAAATAAACAAGGAAAAAAAGAAATGAAGGACCTGAATAAAAATTTTAGAAAAGTTAAATGACAGACCTCTGGAAAATATTGCAAAGGAATAGATTGAATTAAAATTAAGAATAACTTTGAGATATCATTTTACAGCTACCAGATAAGCTAAAACAATTCAAGAGAAAAGTGACAAATGTTGGAGAGGACATAGAAAGATTGGGACACCAATTCATTGTTAGTGGAATTGTGAACGGAGCCAACCATTTTGTAGAGCATTCTGGAATTATGCCCAAAGAGTTATTAAACTACCTATACCCTTTGACCCTACTAGGTCTATTTCCAAAGATGATTAGGGGAAAAGGAAAATAACCTGTATATTCTAAAATGTTTACAGAAGCTCTCTTCATGGTGGCAAAGAACTGGAAATTGAAGCGATGCCCAACAACTGGGGAATGGCTGAACACGTTATGGTATGATTGTGATGGAAGAGTACTGTGCTATAGGAAAAGCTGAGCTCAATATCTTAGAAAAACATGAAAAGACTTGCATGAAATAATGATGAGTGAAATGAGCAGATATAAAACAACATTGCATACAGTAAAACACTATTGTTTTAATAATGATTTTGAGTGAATAAGTTATTTTGACTGTTACATATACTGAATTTAACTTTGAAGGACATATGAAGAAAGACTATTTGCATCCAGAGAAATAACTGATAAATAGAAGTATATATTAGAATATTTTTACATGTGTATACCCATTTGTGTTTAATGGTAGCCATCTCTAAGGGGGGCAGGAAGGAGTATAGAAGGGAAAAAAAAGGAAATTTAAATGATAAAAGAAAGGGAATAGAAAGGAGTATGCATATTTCTCAACTGTGCATACCATTCACAAAAAAATGACTATGTATTAGTTAATAGTAACCTCACAAACAAATGCAGAAAAGCAGAAATACTAAGTGAACATTTTACCAACCACAGTAACAATAAAAATCACATTCAATAAAGGGTGAAAATATATTTTGTTTGACTATATACCTTTGTAACAGGCTTTTTTTGTCTTGCTTTCTCAGTGAAAGGGAGGGATAGAGAGGTGGGAGAAGGAGAATATGAACAAGAAAATAAAATAAAATTGAAATAAAAAAACGAAGTGTCCCTTCCAGATTAAAAAATACTGCCTCTTAATTTGAATTCTGTATCCTGCACTCCTGAAAAATACATGATATGTCCAGGAATAATGTTGAGACCAACCCTATTAAAGTGAGGTAATCCAGATGAGTGGGCTTCTGTAAGTGTAAGTAAGGAATAAGTGGGAGAAAATTTTGAATAGCTAGGGTGAGAGCAAACTGTAAAAATCTTTGGAGGCTAGCTCAAGAAATTTGGAATTTATCCTGAAGAAAATGGAAGGAAGGATACATGTAGGTCATGTATCCATTTAGGAAAATCATTATGGTCAAGGCGTATACCATAAATAAAGTTGAGAGTAAGGAAAGCAAAGAAATCTTTCAGGAGTCTGTTGCAGTAGATTAGGAATGATGTAATGAGATCTTTACTAGAATAGTGGTTGTGGTTATGGAAAGGAAAGAATGGATGTGAGGAATATTTTAAATACAAGATTTAAGTGGCTTAGTGAATAGGGGATTAAAGTGAGAAAGGAGCAAAGGCTTCAAGAGTCAAGTGGCTGTAAGGATGGTGGGGCCACAGAATTGAGAACAGAAATGTGTAGGAAGGGAGCTATTTTAGTTGTGGGGCAGTAGAACCAAATATGATGATTCTATCATTGTACTGACTTTGAGATGATGTTGGGTCAGATGAGAGGTATAGGTCAGAAATAGACCTTTGAGAGTCACAGGCAGAGAGGTGACATATTTATTGCTGGAGCTCTGAGAAGAGATGAGTCTCTAAAGTAGAAAATATCCATTGATAAGAGTAGAGCTGAAAACTATGCTTTGAGAGTTGAAAAAGAAATGGAGACCCAGAAGGAGCAGCCAGAAAGGTGAGAGGATTATCAGGATTGTGCAATGTCATAGATGCCAAGGGACTCTACCCTGTCAAGAAGTAGGGGTTGGCCAACTGTCTCAAACAGGACAAAGAAGCGAAGGAAAATTACAACAGAGAAAATACAGTTAGATACAGCCAATTCATCCATGGGCTGTGAGGAGCAATTCAGACATTGACCTTTATAGTGGTGGCAGTGACGCTGCTAAAGGCCATCAGATGGCTCTTCCTTCTTCCCTCCCCCTAGTATTTCTACTGCTTTCTTATCTGAGCCTTAAGGCAATTTTCCAGGCCTGGCAGTAATCACTAGGGGGTAAAGACAAGAGTTGGAAAGGCCGATGGAAAAACAGAAAAATGTTCTGTCTTAGCTGAAAGAGACTTAGTGGTTTGGGTTAGCTCTGTACAAAATTAGGGCAGAGGTAAAAAATTGTAAATGCTAATATTCATATAGCCCTTTCAGGTTTGGAAAACACCTTCCACATGTTATCACCTGTGATTCTCACAGCAACCATGTTGGGTAGGCATTATTACCACTACATTTTGTATGTGAAGAACCTGAGGCAGCCAAAGGTGAAGGGACATGTCCAGGGTCACACATTCACTGTTAACATAGGTCTCGCTGAATCTCAGAGCCCACTTTCTCCAATTTCTACCTGATTTTCTCTATGTGAATTTAGTACGATGCCCCTGCCCCAACCAAAAATAATGACTAGACCCTTAGGGTGAGAAAGCCAAGCTTGGAAGTCCTGATGACTGCCTTAGGACTTTGCAAGCCATCTAGCTGTGCCTGAAGACCAGAATTACCACAGATCTGGAATTGCACAGATGAGCCTGCCATTTTGCTGGATCCGTGTGGCTTTCCTGAGTAAGTGGGGTGGTAGCCATATGGTAGAAGGCGGCAGCAGCTGAAGTACTGAGCAGCAAATGACAGCTACAGACATGTGCTATAGTAGCAGCCATGTGGTAGAACTCCCGGGTCTCCACCAGAGCAGAGCTCAGGGTCAAACAGCCACAAAAAGCTTCCTTTATACAAGTCATGCAGCTCTGGGAGGAATGCCCTAAGCATCAGAGAGGTATTAAGTTACAAAGTGGAAAAGGGCACTAGACCTTACCCGTTAGTGACACAGTGAGCCATGGACCATGTAGGTCACAAAGGAAGGTGGGACCTTGTAGCAACAGGCTGGCTAGCAGCAGCTACCATGGGGTATAAGACCCAACAACACTAGCAGCAAAAGCTGCCGTCGCAGGTTCTTTTGATCTGCTCTACTAACGAAAGCAACGTTAAGCGGTTAACAAAGTTATTTAAATCCAACATATAAATTTCATTTACTTAGTTCAGGAGGAAAAGCCAGCAACCTGAACTTCAGAGAAAATACAAACAAATTACAAACATACCACAATATAAAGAGACCAGATCACAATTCATAGTTACCAAGAAACCATCAACATCTGGGTTCACAAGCTGGGGAGCTCTTAAACAATAGCTGGCCCAGAGTCAGGTGCCACTGCTCCTGTGACTCAGAGCCCCAAGAGAGAACACCAACCTCTGGGTTTATATATCTCATTCAGGGTCAAAGGTGAGTCACACATGCGACTCACCTATGTGACCTAAAAATGTCACAAAAAATGCCACTTAACCCCAGGTGGCCTAAAAGCCTCTGTCACAAACATGTCACTCAAACCCATGTAAACTAAGCTTTCCCTTGACACAAAGAGGTCATCAAGGACTCCTAATTTAGTCAAGGAAACAAAGGCCAAACTCTTCAAGAGCACTTGATTGAATAAGTGCTAAAAGCCCACCTTAATTACCAATACATACCTTTCACAGAAGGGTTATGGCATTCTCTAGGACCCCAAGAGTTTTTTTTTCTCTGTGTGAGCCCCCAAGTACCAAGGTGGTACTATAAGTCTAGAGCAAATGTATAGAGCCCTGAGAAATGGGGTTCACTAGAGAGGAAAGTTACTACCTATGAACTCAACTCCAAATTCTTACTGAATTCTTTGGCATGCACATATGCATATGTGTGTATGTGCACATGCACATATATACACCATACATATATGTGTATTGTGGTTCATATTAACATACATATATGTATGTATAAATGTATGTATGTGTATACATATGTTGATGTATATATGATGATGTGTGTGTACACACATGCAAATATTGTGTGCTTGTGTAATATGTTATATATTAAAACATATTGCATGTACATGTATGCTTTTGTACGATAATGTACATATGTATTATTATATGTAATGCATGCATTGTTATTATGTATTATATATTTATATATTACAAACATGTAGTGTGCATATGTGTGTGTGAGTGTGTATAGAGGGCAGTTAGGTGGCTCAGCGGATAGAATTCTAGACCCGGAACACTCATTTTTCTGAGTTCAAATGCAGCCTCAGATACTTCCTTGCTACGTGACCCTGGACAAGCTGCAGTTTCCTCATCTATAAAATGAGCTGGAGAAGGAGCCGCCACTCCTGTATCTTTGCCATAAAAACCCCAAATGGAGTCAAAGATTTGGATATAAATGAATAACAAAAATGTGTATGCATACATGTATCTATGTATATATAATGTGTATGCGTGTATTTGTATGTATGTAGTATAGATAGATGTATAGCTGGCATCAGCGATTTCCGGGGGAACCTAGGTGGGATTACAGGTCACAGATCTGTCGGGTTGGTGGGTTGTTCCTCATTCTCGAAGGGGACCAAAATGACATCACTATCTTAGAGTCATGTTACAGGGTGTGCAGCCGTGGATGATCAGACCAACATGAGCTTGGAATGCTCCAGCAGTCAAGCACAAGTAGTCCACGTGAACATTTGGGGTGGATTCCCTGAATTTTTCACATTTAAAACTTCTTTTGAGCTGCTTCGATTCTTCTTTGCTTATAGAGCACAGCACCTTCTTTGGCAGGGCATGCCATGGAGGGCAGTCTTGTGCCAGCATCTCCCATGGCATGCTATCAACTCCAAAGTTCTAAAGAGAGACCTTGAGAGTATCCTTGTTTTGCTTCTTCTGACAATCATGTGTGTGCTTGCCTTGTGTGAGTTCTCCATAAAACAGTCTTTTAGACAGGTGCACATTTGGCATTCAAACAACGTAGCTAGTCCATTGGAGTTGCACTGTCAGTGGTGGAGTTTGAATGCTTGCTCATTTAGTTCAAAAAAGAACCTCAGTGTCTGTCGGGTGATCTTCAGAATCTTCCTAAGACAATTCAAATGGAAGAGATTCAGTTTCCTGGCATGGCGCTGGTATACCGTGCAGATTTCATAAGCAAGCAACAGTGAGGTCAGCCCAATGGCTCTGTAGACCTTCAGTTTGGTAGGCAGCCCAATACCTCTTCTCCCCCTCACTTTCGTTTAGAGCTTCCCCAACACTGAGTTGGTTCTGGCAGTGTGTGTCAAGGTGTAGATCTCTAGAAAGTATACTGCCATAGTATATGCCATATCTATAATATTCAAATTTGTAACCAATGGTATGTATGGATGGTGTGGTGCTGGCTGATGAAGCACCTGTGTCGTCTTGGTGTTGATTGTTAGGCCGAAATTAGCCCAAGCAGCAGAGAATCAATCCATACTTTGTTACATCTCAACTTAAGAGGCTGCATTGAGTGCACAATCATCTGTGAACCATTTGTGAAGTCATGCATTAACTCTCCCTTCACTTTTGTCTTCCCGTGTAGCCTTTTCAAAGTTAAATAATTTACCACTAGTGCAGGAATTGATCTTGATGCTGTGTTTGTCCTCATTGAAGGCATCTGACAACATGGCTGAAAACATCATGCTAAAAAGCATGAGAGCAAACACACAGCCACACTCCATTGGTGACTGGGAAAGCACAAGAGCATTGTCCATTATCTAGAACCCTGGCAAGCATGCTGTCATGAAACTGACATACAATGCTGATGACCTTTTTTGGGCAACCAAATTTTGACAAAATTTTCCATAAGCCTTCACTATTGACAATATGAAAGGCCTTGGTTAGATTGACAAACCTCTGGTCTGTTCCTTGCGTTTCTCCTGGAGTTGTTGGGAAGCGCACACTATATTGACTGTTCTTTGGCCCTTTCTGAAGCCACACTGGCTCTCAGGTAGATGACCATCTTCAAGATGAAGGATCAGTCTATTAAGGAGGACTCTGGCAAGAATCTTGCCAGCAATGCCTAAGAGAGAGATCCCCCCCGCCACCTACCCTGTGATTGTCACAGGACAATCTATTTCCTTTACTGTATAGAGAAGGATAATAGAGGTCCTCAAACTCCTGGGAGATAATCTCCTCTTGCCACATAATCCAGAAAAAAATTTCAGTCACCTTTCATATGAATAGTAGAACCCTCACCTTGTAAACCTCAGCTGGGATAGTATCAGCACCAGGTGCTTTGCCACAGGAGAGGAGCCTAATGGCATTCAAAAACCTCTTCCTCAGTTGGAAATTTGGCTAGATAGGGATTGACTTCAATCTGAGGTAAATTGTCAATGACTTCAGCATTGATTGATTATGGTCTGCTGAGAACACCATGGAAGTGTCCAGCCCATCTCTCCTGGATCATGCACTTATCACTAATCGATGTAGTTTCATCGGCACTGAGTAGTTGAAATACATCACATGTTTTTGGCCCACAAATAGCCTTCAGGGCGTGATAAAAATGCTTTGGATTGTTACTATCAACACGAAATTGAATTTCATCTGCCTTCTTACTAAGCCTAGAATCCTGTATCTCTCTAAGCTTCACTTAGACTTTACTTTTGATGGAGTTAAGTGTTGCCTTCTTAGAGATGGATGAACTATGCTGCTGGTAAGCCCCGTGGAGTTTTCATTTTTCATTTAGCAGCTTCTGAATTTCCCCATCAATTTTCTCATATCAGTCTTGATGTTTGCAGGTGTTCTAATCCAGATGAGTAAATGCAGTGCTGAACACCAAATCTCTGAAAGATGCCCACTCTTTTTCAGCTTCACTGTTGCAACCACATGTTGGCTCAACTTTCCCTCCAAGTTAGCCATGAACTGTTTCCACTTAGAGAAGTGCTCTAATCTGTTGCTGTTAAGTCTTTTGGTAGTCATCTTGCCTTGGGGCTGCCACTTAGTTGAATGTGAATATTTAGCTTGGAGAGGATAAGTCTATGATCAGTCCAGCATTCTGCACCACACATTTCTTTCATCCCTCTCATATCCTGTCTGTCTCTTCTCATAATCCATAGAGTATGAGGTTATTGACGTATTGAATCTGGTCTCCACGTCATCAGTCAACACATTGGTTTCAGCAAGAATCCTTCCAGTATAGCCAAGAAGATGGAAACCAGATTGCACAGAATTATACATGCAAGTTATCTGGTATATGGAAGGTATTGGTTGGTAAGGAAATGAAGACAAGCTAGAGGCCATATTCTTTATTAAAGAATAAATTTGTGATTAAACAAAAAATGACAATATCTAGATGAATCGAAGGAATTGTGATGAATCTTTGAAAGCACCTAAAGTTCAGTAGTTAGTGAAGGCAGAAAAAAGGATCTGAAGTAACTTGTAATGTACTACTACATCCCAACCAGTGTCTAAGCTGTCAATCTCCAGTTTGAGGATTCCTTCTTTAGAAAGTCATGCAGTTCGTCGGCATTTAACTTGTCCTTTTGAAATTGTATTTAATCGGTGATGCCAAACTGGGGCTTCTAACAGACTCCTTTTAAAGTTCACCCTTCGTTCATAGGAATGTGGGATTTAGAGAGAGAAGCTTCATCTGAGCCCTGACTCGAGGAGGTGGGCGGAGGAGGGAGAACTGTGCTTCTCTTGTAGCTAGAATGCTTTTGAAATGGAGCTGGTGGTAATCAAGTCACGCGATGATCTCTTCCTGCCCAACCTGCTCTCTGATCCCCCATTGTGAAGCAGCACGCTGTGTGTTCAAGAGTACTGTCCTGAGAATCAGAAGTCTCATATTCTAGGTCTAGATCTGCCTCTTGTCTCCTGTGTGACCTTGACCAAGTAACTCAACTTCTCTTGGATTAAATATCCCAAAGTATAAAAGGAAGAGGCGAGAGTCCGTGATTTTTATGGTCTTTTGACCCCCACCCCATCTAGCTCTCCTCTTCATCCCAGTAACTTTTCAAACCAAAATGACCCCCTTCCAGCCTGCCTCTTCCTTTGTGTTATTCTATTCCTTATGTGTTCCTATTATAATGTAAGCACCTTGAGGGCAAGAAATGTTGATATTTTGTCTTTGTATCCCCGGCACCTAAAATAGCAGCTAATACATAATAAATACTTAATAAATACCTTTTCAGACATTTCTTGAGATCCCCAGTCATGTTGAGAGCCCAAGGAGAAGCTCCTGGATCAAATCTCTGCGGGGGATTCTAGAGTCATTCTACTGAGGCTGTGATTTTGGAATCAGGAGCTGTGAGGACAGGGGCCTGGTCTGAAGCTGAAGTGCCAGCCTGGAAATGTATTTGTCTTAGGAAAATGATCGAACCACAACAGGAGGTGAGGAAGCAGGAGAGTGTTGACCTCGGCTGACCGCTGATCATTCTAGAAGGTTTTTAATTTTATCTACTTTTAATGTATGGACTAAAACAAGAATTTCCATAACATAGTATAATGAAAAAAGATAATTGCGTATGAAACTGCAAATCTCTTCTGTACAACTTGTCATTCTTTTTAAATATATAATAAAGTCATCATGCAAATATCATGCAAAAAACACAAATTATTCTGCACATACTTCTATGTATTAGTTCGTTTTCTGGATGCTGATAGTATCGTTCTTTATATTTCTTTGTAGTTAATTTGGGTATTTATAATAGTCAAAGTGACTCATTTGCTCAAAGTTGTGCTTAAAACAATGTTGCTATTACTATATCCAATGTTCTATTGGTTCTGTTCATTTTGCTCTTCATTATTTTATGCAGGTCTAGAATCTTAGAATATTTGAACTGGGGGCACCCTGGAGTTCACCTAGTTTATTTCCATGCTCCATTTCAGCGAAAGAGAAAGCAAGTGCCAAAATAATGAAGTGGTTTTGCCCATGGGCAGAGCCAGGGCTCCCCAGATAATAGGATTCCAAGCACATGCCTCTTGTGCTTTCTACTACAGCTTCCTCATAGGAAGGGGTCTTTGGATTCCCTTGTTCAGACTCTCTAGCTTTAGTTCAAGTCAATCATAAAAGTAAGCTCTGACCCATTGGGCAAAATGTGGTGCAGCAGAAAGATGACAGGCCTCAGAATCAGAAGGCTGGCATGCCAATTGACTTTCTGACAACTCACTGCTCCGTTTCTACATCTCTAAAGTAAAGGGGGTTGACCAGATGGCCTTTGACACCCCTTCCAGCTCTAGATACACATACCCATGACTTCAATGGAATTGGAGTTGGTGAGGCAAAACTCACATAAGCCCAAATTAAACTGAATACATTTGCCACATCATCTCCACTTCCTTTTTGTTCAGCTCTCATAGAAATTTGAGCATGCCTACTGTGAGACGGGCCTTGGGTCCTATCAGAATGGCACTTCGGAAATATGGCGCGGAGCATGATCATGTGCCACCACTGCTAGGCAATCCTCCTATTTGTCCCTTTGGAAACTTTTTCAAAACTTTTCATCCCTTCTCAAACTTCTCTTTGCACCCCTCCCCACCCTCTCAACTGAGATATTTGCCTCACATGTTACAGGAAAAAAAATTGAACTCATCTACCCAGAGCTCCCTCTTCACCCTTCTTCCTTACTTCCTATAACTCGGTTGTCTTCTGTCATTAACTCTTCCTTCACCCCATTCTCAGATAATGAAATAGCCTTACTCCTTACCAAGGCAAACGAGTGATCCCATTCCATTCTATATTCTCAGTCAACCCCAATCTCTCCTTGCCTACTGACTCATTTCCTACTGCCTAAAAACATGTCTATGTCTCCCCTGACCTCAGAAGAACCCCTCACTTCATCCTTCCATTCTCTCTGTTACCCTCTATATATTCTTTGATTTTGAACTTTATCATTTTAATTTAATATTTTAGTTTTCAACATTGATTTCCACAAGATTTTGAGTTACAGATTTTCTCCCCATTTCTACCCTTCCCCCTGTTCCAAAATGGCATACATTCTGATTGCTTTGATCCCCAGTCAGCCCTCCCCTCTTTCACTCCCGCCATCATTTCTCTTGCTTGATTTTCCAAATCCTTTTTGAGTTCTTCCATGACCTGAGACCAATTCATATTTTTCTCAGAGGCTTTTGATGTAGGCTCTTTGACTTTGTTGACTTCTTCTGGTTTTATGTTTTGATCTTCTTTGTCCCCAAAAAAGGAATCTAGAGTTTGAGTTTGAGTCTGAGTTCATTTTTGCTGCCTGGTCATGTTCCCGGCCAACTACTTGACCCTTGAGTTTTTTGTCAGTGTATGACTGCTTGTAGAGTAGAGAGTACCTTGTCCCAAGCTTTAGGGTCCAAGCACTGCTGTTTTCAGAGCTACTTCTACTCCACCATCACCCCAGGCTCTGTCACAGCAGCACTCCTCCTCAGCCAAGAAGCACCAACCAGGACCACAGTGCAGATCCAAGCAGGACACAACAAGAGAACCTTCCTTTGTGCCCACAAAGTACTCCTTGCACTCCTGCTCTGATCTGCTGCTAGATTCCTCCCACCATGTGAGCCAAGGACTCAGAGAGCAGCTGATGCTGGAGCTCTGGAAGCAGCCTCTTCCTGCTGCTGCCACTGCCACCGCCACCACTGCACCACCTCCGCCACCCCTAGGGCTGGTGGCCGGATGGGTCTCAACTGGATGCTGCAGTTTCCCACTAACCTGCTCTTTGGTATTTGTGGGTTGAGAAGTCTAGTAACTGCCACAGCTCAGTGACTGATCTCGCTAAGGCCTTTTCTGGCTATCTGACTCCAGGTCTGGTCTGTCCTGGTGCAGGCCATGCTGGGCTCCACTCCCAGCACTGTGCAATAACCTTCTCGGTGACCATGTGTGTTGTTAAGCAAAATTTTCTCATTAGCATGGCTTTTGTTTCTTTTGAGTGGAAGTACTTTCAGCTGTTAAGTGCTAAGCCCCAGGCCCAGGGCCCTGTCAGGTGTGAAACCTGTGTGGGTGTGGATTGGTGACTTAGGAGGGGTCAGCTCGGGAACCAATGGTCTCTGGTCGTTGAGGCGGGGCTTGAGAATGCCGGAAGCT
>JAQQSZ010005690.1:0-13807 GCA_028646595.1 Phalanger gymnotis | reverse complement strand
AGAAATCAATGGCTCCCAATTGTCTCAATGCTGAGACATACAAAAACATCCCACTTTACCAGCCCCATTCGAATAAAGGCCAGAATCATTAAAGGTCAACAGCAAAAAGTCCCACCTTAATTACTATTACAATGGCTCTCTTCATGATTTGATTGTATGAGGCAACTTGCAAGAAGTCCTGTTCCAAAATGTCAGCTCCACCACCTGCCAATCCACTGTTACTCCTGTAAAATGTAAAGTATTATTAGCTTAGACTTTAGTTAGCAGGTAACACCTTTGTTGACAAACATTAGGCAAGAGCCTAGAAGAAGATGATACAGAATTGGTGCCTGCAGGTGATGTGGGGGAGTAGAACCTTGGGATAGAGGAGGCAGTTGGTTTTATTAACTCTTCCAATGCTTCCATTTCATCCTTATGTAGTAGAATCCTTTTTAAATACTAAATATGGGAAAGAAGTGTAATGGGTACCCTGAAAAACCAGAGGATGGCTTCAGCATCAACCAACCTGCTTGCTCCTCTACATTGAGATCTCGGGGTAACCATATGCCAGCAATCCTTGTGTAGGTGGCACATAAGGGTATGTTTGCACTTCATGCCAGTCATACATCTCAGCTCATTTGCCCCCAAATAATTACTTCCATTTATCCCTTTTACATTGTGGCTCACTGAATTCTTTCTACCAAGGTCACTGTTTTCTAATAACATTTATTCACCAAAGTATTCAAAACCTCTTCTAAGGCTGAAATAGATCCGGGATCTCATTGATTTGGTCATTCCATGCAATGATTTGGTTGTAGAGATATCTATTCCTGTCCATCTGCGTGACCTCTGTCCATGGTCTCTCAAACACATCTCCCATTGACACAGGGGGTACTCACAATGTTCTGGAGTTCTTACTCATTTTCTTCCATCATTGCAGTGGATTATCCTGACTGTCCACATGCATTCCCTCACTATTACCACAGAACAGTCTCTCTCCTCTTCCTGACATAAAATTCTTTAATGACAGCTTTTACTCTTGTTCTTTTGAGGTACTCATTAGTTATATGTTGCTGTTTCAACAATCAGGCTAGCAGCTGTTGTGGTGGTGAAAGACCAACACAAGCCCAACCACAAGCACGGCACCAGCACGCTGCCAAAGCCCAGGTTCTTTTGAGCTGCTTTACTAAGGAAAGCAATGTTAAGGGGTTGACAAGTTTACTTTAATTCAGCATACAAATACCATTCATTTCGTTCAGGGGAAAAAAGCCAGCACCCTGAACTTCAGAGTAAAATACAAACAAATTAGAAACAGACCAAATACAATTCATAGTTACCAACATCTACGTTCAGCCCAGGAACTCATAACAAGGGCTGGCCCAGAGTCATGCATGCCACCACAGACGTGGGTAAGAGCTCCAAAAAAGAGAAAGCCAACCCCTGGTTTTATATCTTTTTCAGGGTCAAGGGTGAGTCACACATGCGACTCACCCACAGGACCTAGAATCATTACAAAGAGGCCACTTAAACCCACTGGTCTAAAAGCCTCTGATGTCCCAAACATGTCACTCAAACTCACGTGTAAACTAGGCCCTCCCTTGAGGCAAGCAGGTCACCAAGGACTCCTAATCTAATCAAGGAAACAAAGGCCAAACTCTTCAAGGGCACTTGGTTGAACTGAGTGCTAAGAGCGCATTTTGTTTACCAACATAGTTGCATCCTGAACACATCCACCATGTGCCTCTCCATTGCCTTACGTGTGTAATAGTTATCATTTGTTCTTTGGAAGATGTAGCACTCCACTTCTTACAGCTATAACACTGTCGTATTGTTAGCATTGAAAAGATGAACTTTTCCTTCCATGAAAAGTTTGGAGTCAGTAAAAAAGCTTTAAATTTACCAAAGCCAATTCAAGTGACTCTCCTTTTCACTCCCACACCAGACATTTGCTTATCCATGCTTTCTGTCCCAGACATGTAGACTGTTAGACGAGCTCTATGGGAGAGAATCCATTCAAAAGCATGTTGAAATCTGGGTAACATTCTTCATGTAATTGTTTCTTGTATGAAAAGACAAGCCAAAATCCTTTGAGTGATTACCGAGTCTCTGTTATATTCTGAGGCTTGATGCAATATCATAATTTTATCTGCAGATAAGAACTTCTACAGAAGCTTGCCATCTACTGAGAATTCCTCTTTGACCTGAAACCCACACTGGACCTTGTGAATCACGTGGGTGAATACCTCTGGCAAGCAGAAAACCTTGTCTTACGCTTCTTCTGATGTTTAATATCAGATGTCCTTCATAATCAACAATTAATAAACAGAGTAGGAGCTGATATTTCTTACATTTTTCTATTAATTATGAAACAGCAAAGACATGGTTACGCATTGAATAGCATTTGCGAAAGTCTATTTTTTTCAGTAGTAAAACATGCCAAGAGTGCAATCTATTATAAATGACCTTCCTAATTACTTTGTATAGATGGGAGAGTAGGTATATAGGGGAATAGTTACTGAAATGTGGATACGTTCTATATACATAATGTCCAGGTTGTTTTTCCCATGCCTTTGGTATGTTCTCCTTCAGATACCTTGTATATTGTTCACTCAATGCTGTCACACATGTATTACCTCCATCATAGATCTCTTCTCTGTGCAATTCACCAAATGCAGCTGCTTTTCCCACATTCATCCTTTTTAGTGCCATGTTTTTGCCTTCGTTGTTAAACCACATGCAATGTGATATTAATGTGCGCTGTTTTCATAATCCTTCTGGATAAAACAGTTCATTAAAACGATTTTGTAAATATTTTCTGTTTTCTCAAGTCTGTAGTCCTCTATCATTTTATGATTTGGCTTCAAATTACGATGGATGTGCTAATATTAAAACATTAGCAGTAGGCATTTGTGTTTCAACCCAAGCAGGAAATTCTGTTTGAATGACATACATATTCCTACCTCTGTAGTAGGAATCCAAGCTGGAAGACACCTTGGATTTCACCTAGACCAACTGCCTCATTTTTCAGATGATTAACATATGACTCAGTATGTTTGAGTGACTTACCCAAGGTCACACCAATAGTAATTAACAAAGGCAGGATTTGAACCCAGGTCCTCTTGCTCCCAAACCAGTTATCTTGTCATCATATCACTGTCCTCTTGCTATAAACTGCCTATCTTTTCCCATCTGTCTCAGTATCTGATCACAAGCTTCTTAGCTTGCAAGGAGAAA
The DNA here is from genome assembly GCA_028646595.1 of Phalanger gymnotis. NCBI lineage: Eukaryota > Metazoa > Chordata > Mammalia > Diprotodontia > Phalangeridae > Phalanger > Phalanger gymnotis. The sequence continues at coordinate 10,594 of JAQQSZ010005690.1, read as the reverse complement.
GTATCAGTCAGTCACACATACAGCCTGATGGAAGATAGGCTTTTGGTCTTCCGCCCTTAGAGTTTCAGGAACCACAGTCCATTCTCTAATGAGTCACCTTGACGTATGCATGTCCACTGGGATGGATGAACAAGACTACCTTAGCTCATTTGCTGCTTGCCTCTGATTGCCTTTTGGTGGAATGGGCAGGGCGCGAGTCGTGGTTCAGGGAAAGATTTTCTGGAAACCCTCATTCTTCCACCCTTCTCTTGAAGAAAATTCTGCCCAGCAGAGCATTAGGTAACTTCTCTCCATAATTACTCTTGAAGTTGGGGGCAGGGAGGGAGAGTGATTGTGAGAGAGTATGACCACACTGACAGATCTTTTACAATAACACCTGCCATTTTAAAGTGCTTTCAAGGACTTCTGGGAGCCAAGATAGTGGAGTAAGCAGTAAGTTGCTCTCACTCTTCCTTAATGACCTTGAAAAACCCAGAAAATACCACTCCAGGAAAAATCCTGGAACAGTAGAGCCAGCAGAAAGATGGGGTGCCATAGTTTTTTTTTAGCTTGTGAGGTTAGGGGGATTAACAGGAAAGGTCTCTCTTGGTCTGGCTGAAGGGTACCAGTACAGGACAGGTAGGTGTCTAGGCAAGCCAGTAGCAAGCCCCACCTCAGCAAACCAGCAGGAAATCCTGAGCCACAGGGTGGCAGAGTGGGCCAGTGCCAAGACCAGTATCCCCAGTGTGCCTTCACACAGACAGGGGAACCTGCAGGTGACAGAGTGGAGAACCACCACTTGAACAGTGGACCAGTGTCCACTAGAAGCTGACCTACCCATGCTTTAGCAAAGCCTCTACTGAGAGGGCAACCTCTAGTGGCCAGACCAGCCCCATCCAAACACCTTACCCCATGAGTTTCAGTGTAACCTAGGAGAATTGTAGTAAAACCCCAAGTGGCTTCTGCACACACTAGCCACCAACACCAGCTGCAGCTCAGCACCAGGTAAGCTACAGCCTCTATGGCTTCCAGCTGCCAGAACCTGAGGCCTCAGAACACAAAGCCAGTAATCAGGCCCCTAGCCCCCACCACAAGAAGCATGTGACAATGCCTCCTATGTCTCAGAATCACAGATCATCTTTAAAAGCCAAGAAAAAAGCAAACGCCATGAGCAACAAGCAACATAGAAATACAAAGACCATAGATTCTTATTATGGGGACAGGGAAGATCAAAATACATATTCAGAAGTGGACAGCATTGTCACTATACTCACATCTGAAATCTTAAAGGGTAATATGAACTGGTCTCAAGCCCAAAAAGTCTTCTTGGAAGAGCTCAAGAAGGATTTTAAAAGTCAAATTAGAGAGATGGAAGAAAAATCGAACAATTCCTTTAAAAATACAATTGGCAAAATGGGAAAAAAGTTCCCTGAAAAAAAAAAAACTCCTCAAGTAGAATTGGCCAAATGGAAAAGGAGGTACAAAAGCTAACTGAAGAAAACAATGTTAAAAATTAAAATCATGCAAGTGGAAGCTAATGACTTTATGAGCCATCAAAAATCAGGCAAAAAAAATCAAAAGAATTAAAATAGAAGATAATATAAAATATCTCATCAGAAAGCAAACTGACCTGGAAAATAGATCCGGGTGAAATAATTTAAGAATTATTGATCTACCTGAAAGCCATGATGAAAAAAAAAGAGCTTGGACAGTATTGTTCAAGAAATTATCAAAAAAGTTTGCACAAACAAAGCCAATGCAACCAAGATTAGAAGGGAAGCAGAAAATTGGGAGAAAATCTTTACAACCAGTGTCTCTGATAAAGGCCTCATTTCTAAAATGTATAGAAAGCTAAGTCAAATTTATCAGAATACAAGTTGTTTCTCAATTGATAAATGGTAAAGGATATGAGCAGGCAGTTTTCAAAGGAAGAAATTAAAGATATCTATAGTCATATGAAAAAAATGCTCTAAATCACTATTGATTAGAGAAGTGAGAATTAAAACAACTGCAAGGTACCACCTCACACCGATCAGATTGTCTACCATGACAAAATAGGAAAATGATAAATGTTGAAGAAGATGTGGGAAAATTGGAACACTAATGCATTGTTGATGGAGTTGTGAACTGATCCAAATATTCTAGAGAGCAATTGGAATTATGCCCAAAGGGCTATAAAAATGTGCATAAACTTTGACCCAGTAATACCACTTCTAAGGCTGTATCCCAAAGTGATCACACAAGTGGGAAAGAGACCCATATGTACAAAAATATTTATAGTAGTTCTTTTTGTGATAGCTAAGAATTAGAAATTGAAGGGATGCTCATCAATTGAAGAATGGCTGAACAAGTTGTGATACATGAATATTATAGAATACTATTGTGCTATAAAAAATGATGAGCAGGCAAACTTCAGAAAAACCTGGAAACACTTATCCAAACTAATACTGAGTGAAGTGAACAGAACCAGGAGAACATTGTATACAGTAACAGCCATGTTGTGTGATGACTAATTTTGATAGACTTGACTCTTCTCAGCAATGCAAGAACCTAATACAGTTATGAAAGACTCATGATGGAAAGAAGTACTGAGTCTGAATGCAGATTGAAGCAGACGATTTGCTCCTTTTTTTTTCTTCCTCATGGTTCCTCCCATTTCTTCTAATTCTTTTATGCAACATAACTAATGTATATATACAGCCTATATCAGATTACATGCCATCTTGGAGTGCGGGAAGCGGAGGGAGGTGGAGAAAGTTTAAAACTTATGGAAGTGAATGTTGAAAACTAAAAATAACTATTTTTTAAAAAAAATAGGTTAAAAATAAAGTGCTTTCGAGTTTGCAAAATATGTTTCATACATTATCTCACTGTTCCTCAAAATCCAATGATGTAGCTACTGTAGCTATCACTATCTTTATTTTACAGATGAAGAAAATGAAATTGTAGGAAGTTAAAGGACCATATAGCTAGTAAGTGTCAGAGGCAGGATTTGAATCCTATCTCCCTGACCCTGAGTCCAATGCTCTTGTTATATGATTCCATAGAACATCATTTGACCTATGGACAGACTCTATCAATTTTGTGGTAGTAGTAGTAGCAATAGTACAGAGTGTCTCTGAAGTCTGGACACATAGACAAAAATGCATATTTTGAAATATTTGGAAATATTTGGAATATTAACAGACCTTATCCCCCTTGATTTCTTTTTCTGGGGTATGCTAAAGGAGAAGGTGTACTCAATGAAAGTTACAGATGCAAAACATTTTATTGAATGCATAAAGAGTAAATGTGCTAAAATTGACAGCAATGTGGAGTTATTGCATGGAGTTCATGTGAATCTTGCCAAGCGCATCAACCTTGCACCACAAATGATGGAAATCATATTGAAGATGTTATTTGTTAATATTCCAATTAAATAAAATGTTGTTGAAAATTTCATTTATTTCATTTCTTGAAAATATGCATTTTGCCTATGTGTCCAGGTTTTAGGAACACCTTGTAGTAGTAGTAATAGTAGTAGTAGTAATAGTAACAGCTATTATCTGTATAGTGGCTTAAAGTTTGTAAAGTGCTTTTCACGTGTTATTTGATCTTCAAAACAACCCTGTGAGGAATGTGATTATCCCCATTTTATAGAAGAAACAACTGAGGCTGAGAGAGGTTTAGTGTCTTTTGTAGGGTCTCACAGTAAGTGTCTGAGGTAGGAACCCAATGGGGGTCTTCCTGACTCCATCAAATACTTTATCCACTGCACCACCTAAATGGTCACTTTTGCCAAAGTGAGACCGGCTCTTGAATTCTTTTTATTGTTATCCCAGTTTTTTCCAGCTATCCAAATGAAGGTTTTTTATCCAGTGCTTGCATTTTTCTCTGGTAGTTTGAATCTCTGAGGGAGTAGTTATTTTTTTTTAGCGCCTATTCATGTAAGGATGTGATGAAGAATAAAATCCAATCTTTCCCTCTACAGAATGCTCCAAAATTCTTAGTGCAATTGGAAGTTCAGACTTCTGGAACAAACTGCATAGTAAAAACCGCATGTAAAACACCTGTATATTCGACAAATAACTTGGGATGGAAAAAAAGACTGAACGTGGAAGAAGATACTTTTATTATTGTTCAGTCCTTTTCAGTCATGGCTGACTCTTTATGACCCCGTTTGGGGGTTTCTTGGTGAAGATGCTGGAGTGGTTTGCCATTTCCTTCTCCAGCTCATTTTACAGATGAAGAAACTGAGGCAAACAATTAAGTGATTAGCCCAGAGTCACAACCTTGGTTCAAATCCTTCCTCCATCTCTTGTCCCCCATGTGATCTGGACTAAATGATTTCTCTTATATGGAGTGGAGTGGAGATTTTTCTGCTACAAAATGAGAGGGTTGGACTGCATGACCTTAAAGGTCTTTTCCAGGTATAAAAACTATGATTCAGTTTTTCCCCTTTATTGGACCTGTGATTTCACCCGTGTGTGATTCAAGCTCAGTATGAGTCAACTGGCATTGCTCATCCCTAGAACATTTTCACTATAATCGTGCAAAGTTACAACTTGGATGTAGCCTTTATTTTTCAATTTTGAACTTTTACTGGGGTGGAAGTGTTGAGCAAATCTGCCCTCAGTCATACTAGCTGTTGGGGAGTGGAATTCTCTATCAATGAATGATCATGCATTTGCTTATGAGAATAAATGCTTTAGAAATACTTCAGTGAGTAAATTCTCTGAGAAAGGAAATGTTTTATTCTTCTTTTTTGTCTTTGTAGCACAAACACCTAGCAAAGTGCCTTGTGCTACATAGCAGGTGATTCAAAAATGCTTGGTGAATTGAATTACAATAGTTCACTGCACTGTACAACGCTAGGCAGATCACTTAATTCTAATGTCTGGTCAATTCTCTAAGACAGGGCTTCTTAACTTTCAGTTCTTGGACTTTTAGAAGTTTTGAATAATTTTTCACAATATATTTATTTTTCTTTGTAATTCCCTGCTTTTCATTCTATGAATTTAAAATCTTTATTCTGAGAAAGCAGGCATAGGCTTCACTAGACTGCCAGATGGGTATATAACCCTTCTCCAAAATGTTGAAAGCTCCCACTTAAAGACTAAAAACGTCCTACTTCTATGCAGTTGGCTTGGTAAAGTGAAAATGACACTGGCTCTAGCATCAGGGAATAGTGGTTCAAATCCCACTTCTCATAATTATTCACTTTGTGACATTTTCTGTCTTTGTAACTTTTCCTTTGTGACATTGCGACTTTTACAACTTCCTTGATCCTCAGTTTCCTCGTGTCTTTTTAGTTAACAAGCACTGATAGCAGTTACTGGGAACCAGATACACTGAGTTCTACAGAAATAATAAATACAGTCCTTGTCCTTGATGATGGGGTTGGGCTAGATGGCTTTTGAAATACCTTCTAAGTGGGGCTTTGCATTGGTAGAAGGAGATTCCTTTAAAAGAATTCCCTACATCAATGAAATCACAGTAAAAATACTCCATGAGCACAGTATTTAAAATAAAAAAAAAAATTTAAAAAGAGGCACTGGGGAAAGAAGCCTGAGGGATAATACTGGCTAGGCATGAAAATCTTCTGTACTATAGTTTGGAGTTTGGGGAAGATTAGAGTAAAGCAAGGTTCGTAATTCTCAAATATGTTTAGGATTTGGAATCCATACAGGATCCAGAAGTCACTTCTTTGTCTAGGAGACCAGAAGTAAAAAGAGCCCCACAGCTGGAAGCAAATGCTTTTGTCACATTACCAAAACTTGTGAGAAAGGCAAACAGAGTCTCTTGCTCAGGGTTTGGAAAAACAGAATTGGACAGCGGAATAGTTAGTGTCGGGGTGTTGATTAAGGCATCACAATTAATTTCAAAGCATTCCCAGGAAGCAAATTAAACAGTCTCATCAAGGGGCTGCAATTCTCCTAATTGTCTCCCAGCACACTGAAAGAGTAAACTCACCACCAAGGACTCTGCTGTTCTCCTACCCATCTACTGCTGGCTTCCCTTAAGTTGATCCCTTGACTGTGCCAACCTCCACTGATCTCACAATTTCTCCCACCTCTGAATTCATACAGCACATACGGTTGCTGCCATCTTCATTCCACAAATACTTACTGAATGAATTTCATCTCTCCCCTCCAAGGTTTCATACTACATGTGGACACATAATAAAGAAGCATGTGGACAAGCATGCGGTCTATTGAGCAATAATTGATACCCAGTAAAGGAAATACAAGCCATCTACACAGTCTTTGTTGTTCAGTCATTTTTTAGTCTTTTTAGACTTTCTGTGACTCCATTTGGGGTTTCCTTGGCAAAGATACTGGAGTGGTTTGCCGTTTTCTTCTCCAGCTCACTTTATAGATGAGGAAACTGAGGCAAACAAGGTTAGGTGACATACTTGCCCAGGAGCACATAGCCGGTAAATGTCGAGGGTGAATTGGAACCCATGAAGATGAGTCTTCATGACTCCAGGCCCCATCCTCTATCCACTGCAATGCCTAAATGTGGGAAAGTACACTAGTAGCTGGAGGAATCAGGATAAGCTTCCTAGAGGAGGTGGCAGTTGAATTGAGCTTTGAACAAAGCTATGGGCACTAGGAAATACAGATGAGGAGAGAGGGGGATGCACATGGGGACAGCTCAAGCAAAGTCACGGAGACGAGACATGGAATACATTGTATATGTACCACAGCTTCATGTGAAACGTAAAGAGTATAAGGAAGAATAGTTACAATCACTCTGGAAAGATAAAATGATGGGGAAAGGCTTTGAATGTCAATCCAAAGAGTCTGTATTTGATTTGAGAGGCAACAGAGAATTACTGGAGATTCTTGAGCAGGGGAATCACATGATTAGACTTGCTTCTTGCTAGCTGTGTGGAAGATGGTTTAGACAGAAGAGATCCTTAAAACTGGGCGATCAGTTATCGGCCTGTTGAAGCAGTGCAGGTGAGAGGTCTTGATGAACTGAAGTTTGTGAGTGGCAACAGCTTGGTGACTGGGCAGAAGGGAGTGAATGTGAGAGATGGGGAGGAGTATATTCCATAAGACGACTTAAGAAGACTGTGCAATTGACTGGATCAAGCTTGACTCCTGTCTCCAAGAACAAACCTGCTCTAGTCCTCTGTTTACATTAATGTCTTCTATATCCTCTGATAAAAATTCATCAATGCAACACTTTTCAATTTAGTCATAATGCTAAGCTGTATCTCTTTAACAGATTACCAGAAACAATATTTAAACTATTCATCCAATGGAAAATTAAGGTAATTTTTAAAATAGAGTGATTGGCTGTCTCTGAAGTCCTATTCAATATGGCACCAGATTCCACTCACCTTGCTGTCCTCAGTTTTGGGGAGCAGTTTGGTAAAGTGGAAAATGTGCTGAATGTGCAGTCAGAGGACCTGGGTCCAATTCTTGGCTCTACCACTTGCTACCTTTGTGAGCTCAGATAGCTCACTCCTCCTCCCTGAGCCTCAGTTTCCTCATCTGTAAAATGAAAGGTTTGAACTAGGTCACCTCTCAAAGTAGCTTCTGACTCTAACTCTGTGTGTTCCAGGTAATAAGCTTCTTTTCCCAGGCATTCCTTGAGTTTTCTTACCTCTGGGTTGTTCCTTTTGCCTCCCCCTATGCCTATTATGGTTTCTTCTCCCTCCTCACCTGTTGATTTTTTACCTGTTCTTGAGAGTATTCTTGACTCTATGACAGTGCTCACCATGCTGCCTATGTGTGTGGGAGAAATGATTATTTCTCTCTCATATTAATAATTGATTACTGAGTTAGGGCCAAGATTGTTAAGAAGCCTGTAGGTTGTTCAGTTTCTAGAAGGACATTGCTGATAATGAGATTGGATTAACGTTTTTATCAAACTTCTTCAGACCTCCTCCTCTCCCCTCCAGATGGGGAAGCCCATATGCTCACTCATGTCTGGGGAGGGATGGACTCTTTGATTTAATTGCCTAAGGCTGGGAGGAAGTAAATGATGTGATTGTTCCCTGGCCTCTCATTACAATAAGTCCACTTCTAATAATAATATTCACTCTCTCTGTCTCTGTCTCATTATTTGTTAACCAATCAAAGTCAATTGCTGCCCTCAGGAACACCTACCCTTCCAAGAGCATGTAAGCACTGAGTGGGTTCCATGAGGGGTGTTTGGCATTTGAGAGTGTCATGGACCCTTGGAGTAATAATATGATAGCGTTATTAATACAATTATTAATTACTCAGAAACTATGTCTCTTGAACTTTTTAAATATCACATGTGTTATGCCCCTTCTCTTATTTGGCTACTGAATTTCTAGCAATCCTTTAAAATCTAATTTAAATATCCTCTCCTGGGTAGAGATGCTTTGGTAACTAAGATGGGCTTTTGACACTTATTCAATCAAGTGCCCTTGAAGAGTTTGACCTTTGTTTCCTTGATTAAATTAGGAGGCCTTGATGACCTCCTTGCCTCAAGGGAAAGCCTAGTTTACATGGGTTTGAGTGACATGTTTGTGACATCAGAGGCTTTTAGACCACATGGAATTAAGTTGCATTTTGAGACACTTTTAAGTCACATTGGTGAGTGGCATATGTGACTCACCTTTGACCCTGAGCAAGATATATAAACCCAGAGGGTTGGCCCTTGGAGCTCTGAGCCACAAGAGGAGTGGTGTGTGACTCTGGGCCAGACATTTTCAAGCTCCCTGGCTCATGAACTCAGTCATATCCTGACCAAAAGCTCAAAAGTAAGGTAATTGGCTGGGGAAGTGAGCAAGCAGTGTAAAAGGACTCAGCCTCAGACTACGGAATCTTTTTTTGGTGACAAAAAAGATCAAAACATACAGCCAGAAGAAGTCAAGAAAGTCAAAGAGCCCACATCAAAAGCCTCCAAGAAAAATGTGAATTGGTCTCAGGCCATGGAAGACCTCAAAAAGGATTTGGAAAATCGAGTAAGAGAAGTAGAGGAAAAATTGGGAAGAGAAATGAGAGTGATGCAAGAAAACCATGAAAAACAAGTCAATGACTTGCTAAAGGAGAGCCAAAAAATACTGAAGAAAAAAACACCTTAAATAGTCTAACCCAAATACTAAAAGAGCTCCAAAAAGCCAATGAGGAGAAGAATACCTTGAAAGGCAGAATTAGCCAAATGGAAAAGGAAGTCCAAAAGACCACTGAAGAAAATACCACCTTAAAAATTAGATGGGTGCAAGTGGAACCTAGTGACTTTATGAGAAATCAAGAAATTATAAAACAGAACCAAAAGAATGAAAAATTGAAGAGAATGTGAAATATCTCATTGGAAAAACCACTGACCTGGAGAATAGATCCAGGAGAGATAATTTAAAATTATCAGATTACCTGAATGCCACGATCAGAAAAAGAGCATAGACATCATCTTTCAAGAAATTATCAAAAAAAATGCCCCGATATTATAGAACCAGAGGTAAAATAGAAATTGAAAGAATTCACTGATCACCTCTTGAAAAAGATCCCCAAAAGAAAACTCCTAGGAATATTGTAGCCAAATTCCAGAGTTCCCAGGTCAAGGGGAAAATATTGCAAGCAACCAGAAAGAAACAATTTGAGTACTGTGGAAATACAATCAGGATAACACAAGATCTAACAGCTTCTACATTAAGGAATCAAAGGGCTTGGAATATGATATTCTGGAGGTCAAAGGAGCTAGGTTTAAAACCAAGAATGGCCTACCTAGCAAAACTGAGTTTAATACTCCAGGGCAAAATATAGACTTGCAATAAAATAGAAGACTTTCAAGCATTCTAGATAAAAGGACCGGAGGTGAATAGAAAATGTGACCTTCAAACACAAGAATCAAGAGAAGCAGGAAAAGGTAAACAGGAAAGAGAAATCATAAAGGACTTACTGAAGTTGAACTACTTTGTTTACATTCCTACATGGAAAGATGGTATTTGTAACTCATGAGACCTTTCTCAGTATTAGCATACTTGAAGGGAATATACATACATACATACATGTATATATATACATATATATATATATATATATATATATATGTAGACAGAAGTGACAGGATGAATTGAATATGGAGAGATGATATTAAAAAAATAAAATTAAAGGGTGAGAGAGGAATATATTGGGTTAAGGAGAAAGGGAGAGATAGAATGGGGGGTAAATTATCTCACATAAAAGTAGCAAGAAAAAGCAGTTATAATGGAAGGGAAGAGGGGCAGGTGAAAGGGAATGAGTGAATCTTGCTCTCATTGGATTTCATTTAAGAAGGGAATAACACACTCCATTGGGTATCTTACCCTACAAGAAAGTATGGGGGAAGTGGATAATGGGGGTCATGATAGAAGGGAGGACAGATTGGGAAGGAGGTAATCAAAAGCCAACACTTTTTTTTAACTTCCAGGTATAACTAGGCATTGAATTAATTTATACATTTTCTCATGATTCATGAAAAGATGAAACAGAACCAAAAAAAAAACACAACCCAACAACAAATACAAAAGAGATAAGAAAATAAAAAGGTGGAGGGGAAAAAAGGCGAGAAAGAAGTGTGCCTCGATTTGCATTCATACTTCGTAGTTCTTTCTCTGGATGTAGATAGCCCTCTCCATCATGAGCCATTTGGAGCTGTCTCTGCATATTGT